>CAUYSK010024513.1:0-28315 GCA_963575035.1 Avahi laniger
TTTTTTTTTTTTTTTGAGACAGAGTCTCGCTCTGTTGCCCAGGCTAGAGTGCTCTGGCGTCAGCCTAGCTCACAGCAACCTCAAACTCCTGGGCTCAAATGATCCTCCTGCCTCAGCCTCCCGAGGAGCTGAGACTACAGGCATATGTCACCATGCCCGGCTAATTTTTTCTATATATTTTTAGTTGTCCAGCCAATTTCTTTCTAATTTTAGTAGAGACGGGGTCTTGCTCTTGCTCAGGCTGGTTTCGAACTCCTGAGCTCAAGCAATCCACCCGCCTCGACCTCCCAGAGTGCTAGGATTACAGGCGTGAGCCACCGTGCCCGGCCTTAAGATACTTTTGAGACATCCAAGGGATGTCAAGGAGGCAGCTGAATATATAGGTCTGGAGCTCGAGGGAGCTATCCAGACTGGGCATATAAATATGTTAGTCACCAGCATAACTGCTGCTTTGGGCTCTAACGAGATCATGGAGAATAGAGCATAGAGCAAGAGGAGAGACCTAGGAGAGAGCTTGGAGGATCTTCAATATTTAACAACAGCCAGGGAAGGAGGACCAACCTGAAAAGCAGAAAGGCAAGAAGTGGCCCACACAGTTGGAGGAAAGCTGGGAGACTGATGTGTCTTGGAAGCCAAGGGGAAAAATATTCAAAAAAGAGGAAGTGGCTGACAGTGTTAAATGCTGCTAAGAGGTGAATTAAGACGAAGATGAACACGTGGAGCATCTGGATGTCTGGGACGTGGAAGGAGGGGGTACAGACGGACAGAGACCAGTTCGGAGGCTGTGGGTGGGGTCCAGTCTGGGGTGGCGGAGGCGAGGGTAGGCGGTGAGGAAAGCAGGGATTTTATGTGCACATGCAATGGGCCAGACCCGCTGATGGGTAGCAAGAAGGATGGTTTCTGGGTGTCAAGCTAGTGTGTCTGGGTGGCTGGTACTGCCATTTACTGTGATGGGGAAAGAGACTGGGGAATAGACTTGAGGGTCAAAGTCAAGCCTATGCCAAGTGTGCGACGTCTATGGAATATTCCGTGGATATATGAGGTAAGCAGTTTTGGACACAGAGAAGAGGTCATGGCAAGGATTACAGATTCTGGAATCTGCACCACTGAGATGGCATTTAAAATGTTGGGCTGGAATATATCAATCCCAGAGAGTGAACATGGCCATCCCCTGAGAATGAGAGGCAAAGTGACAGAGTAGGGACTGGAAGAGAGGGGCTGGGAGAATAAATTGATGAGGGCACATGACCTCAGACAAGGCGAAGACTTCCCTCTGGTGGCACCCGTATGCAGAGCTGTGTGATTCTCTCCCACTGGGCTCTGCACTCTGACTGTGGGAGCTAAGCTGGAGACGGTAGTCTTTTGGGCTCCGACATCCTAGCTCTTAGGTTCGTTTTCTTGCTTTCCCACACTCCAAACTGCTGACTCAATCCTGCTGTGAACTAGTTGACCGGGAAGAACCAGGTGAGCGTCTCCATGGCCTGGAGCACTACTGGGTGCTCGTGTCTTCCCACCTCAGGGATGTTGGCACAGGCCTGAGTCAACCCTGAGTTCTTGGTGCCCACTGGACACCTACCACCTAAGTCAGTTTCCCCAGCCCTCACACCCAATCCTTCTTTTCTCCTTCATAGTTGCTTTCCTATGTTGCCAGGGTCCTAATTCACGCACTCACGATTCACGGGCAGGTCTCCCTAAGTTGTGACTTTCATTGCCTCTCACCTAGATTGTGGCAAGAGCCCCATAATTGGTTTTCCCACTTCTAGTGTCTTTCCACTCCAATTTATCTGTGGTTGCCAGATTAATCTTTTCGAAGCATAGCTCTAATCCAGCTTCTCCCCTGCCCAAACACCTCTAACAGCTCTCTACCTATAGAACAGTGACTTTCAGACTCTGAACAGCAGGGCCCTAGGGGTTCACGAGAGGGGAGTGAATGTGTGGGCCGGGACGCCTGTGCCCCCCTTGTCCACCTGGATGGCTCTGCATTTATACCTGTTTTACGCATCGGCCTCTGGTATATCGTTACAAGCCTTACTGAGTTAGAATCCATTATTTTTTTAGAGAATAGAGCAACCAGAAAGCAAGGCCCTTCAAAATCTAAGCTCAATTACATTTCAAGCCATTTTTTTCTGTATTCCTCTATTCTAGCTAAAAGGAGCTATTCTTAATACCTCTATACATTTGCTCATGTTGCATTCTTCACTGAAACTTCCCTCCCATCCCCAAATGTCCAAAGACAACCCATCTTTTAAGGATCTAACGGTCCCTTCTCCATGAACCGTTCCTTGATTTCTTCGCATTAAAATCATCTCTCCTTCTTCTAGATTCTGAGAGCATTTTATCTGGATGACTCTTATAGTGTTTAGCTCCTTCTACCTTATGTTGGCATTTATTTGTAAGATGTGTGAATGCTCTCCCCAAACTTGGTGTACCAATCGATTCCCACCTCCTTTAACAACAAATGTTTGTTAAGCACCTATGGGGACTGGGTGAAACAGGCAGGAAATAGAACAAAGCCCTTGCCCTGTGAAATTTACATTTAAATAGTGGTAAGAGGTGATAAACTGGTAAATATATAATTGAGATAGTGATTAGATCTGTGGATAAAAGGAAAGGAGGATGGGAAGAGAGGATGCTGACAGGAGGGAGTGCTAGAGGGTCATGAAGGGGACACATGAGCAGAGTTCTGACAGGTGAAATATCTCAGCAAAGAGTGTTTCAAGCTAGGCATCAGCACGTGCAAAGGCCCTGAGGTGAGAGCGTGTTTGAGAAACAGCAAAGAGGCTGGCCTGCCTGGATCTAGGTGGGCAGGGTGAAGCTGATGGGAAATGAGATCTGAGAGAGATCCCGTAGGCCAGGAAAAGGATTTTTGCTTTTACTCTTTTACCCACATGTTTATATTGCAGAAAGTCTATTAGCTCACCTTTGAGACCTCTCTTCCACCGCAAGTTGTTAACACTTGAGGACTTGTTCAGTTCCAATGGGTTATTTCTGCTTCAAAGTGCCAGGAGAAAGCCATTGCCCGAGTCAGTCATTACCACTGTTAGTTTAGTTGTTCCCACATGAGATTGTCATGGGACACTTGCCCTGGGCAGCCTGGTGGATGCTTTTCCACTGTTATGGCCCTGCCCCAGCTGGTCAAAATCCCTGTGCAGGCCACGGTGAGGCCCTACGCATGAGCATGTGTCGCCTGCTTAGCCGTTGTTAGTAAGCTCTTGTTAGTGAGGCTTGGCCACCTTGCGACAGGGTCGGGCGTGGAGTGGCCTCCTGCCATAGCTACCCATTGGACGCCCCACCCCTCACTCGCCCTAGACCCTGGCGTAAACTCAGCAGAACTTCCATCCTGCAGAGTTGTGCCATGCACCTGTATGGGGCAAATTCAGTTCAAATGTTCAGCACAGAGGCACGGCACTGTGAATGTCAAACTTCATCTTGGTGTGACTTCTCCTCTAGACGTGGAAGAGGAGGCTGGCATACTATTTACATTCCACCTCGCCACACCTCACAGGCTTATTTCTTCCATGTGATGCAGGAATTGCCTGATTGACAATCGTCTCATTGACGGCAGGGATCCGTCTCATCTGCCTGAGTAAACTCCGCAGCGCCCGGTTCAGCCAGCGGGATTCGGAAAGCATTTGGGTAGTGAAATCTGATATATTCTAAATGACCAAATCAATGCTTCATTTGTTGTGAGGTGTTTAAGAATGGGCTACCCGTGAGAAAATACTTTTCCTGTTCTGCTTCGAGCAGCTGGTTTGTGTGGACTGACTGACGTGCAACGATGTTCTCACACTGTATTCAAATGCACTCTGCTGCACCAGATGCCCCTCTGTCTGTGTTAGCAGGTCAAGAGAGGCAGGGGAGGGGAGGAAGGAGACCGAGGGAGACAGTGGTGCTGGTATTTTGTGAGGGGAAAACTGCGAAGAGCTAGGAGTGAGGGGAGGAAGTGCCCAGCACAGTGGTGGAGTCGTTGCCGCAAAAATGGCTCCTTCCAAGAACCTGCTCCCAAACGGCCAGAGATAAGGGCTGGGAAAACCATCATCACTTTTTGGGGACTTAGTTGTGCCATTTCATCTCGCTATTTTTTTTTACTGTTACAAAATATTTTACATATTTATGGGGTACATGTATTTGTTACTAGCATAGAATGTGTAATGATCAAGTCAGGGTATTTGGGGTGCCCATCACCTTGAGTATTTATCATTTCTATGTGTTGGTAACATTTCAAGTCCTTTCTTCTAGCTACTTTGAGATATACAGTACATTGTTGCTAACTATAGTCCCCCGATTCTGCTATGGAATATTCTGGCTTGTTCCATCTAACTGTACGTTTGTACCCGCTAACCGACCCCTCATCATCCCCCCTCACACCGCACACCCTTCCCAGCCTCTCGGATCTGTTATTCTATTCTCTATTTCCATGACATCATTTTTTTTAGCTCCCACATATGAGTGAGAACATGCAGTGTCTGTCTTTCTGTGCCGGGCTTATTTCACTCAACATAATGACCTCCAGTTCCATCCACGTTGCTGCAAATGACATCGTTTCCTTCTTTTTTATGGCCAAATAGTATTCCCTGTGGACCTGTGCCACATTTTCTTTATCCATCCATCCATTGACAGGCTTCTTAAATTTACTAGGCTGGGAAGTTTCCTCAGCTACTCCGGAGAGTCAAGGCAAACTGCACTGCGAGAATTCGAAACCGGACGGAGGTCAGAGGAGAAGGCAGTCACTTCCACAGCCCTAATGGGACTGTGATCATTTCTTTTGAGAGCCCTGAAAACCTGGATTTATCTAATGTGCGATTTTCTCTTTAAGCTGTCCCCTGGCACTCCATTAATTAGCAAGTAGCTTATTTAAACAGGACTCACTCTTCCTCCCCCTGCTTGTGATCTGCAGTGAAGTCATAGAATGCTGAATTGGGTGCCTTCTGTTGTTTCCATGGCAACCAGCTATCACCGTCCTGGTGGAAGTTCATGCCTTCACTCTGGGCTCCTGGGATGGAGAGGCAGGGTGAGGAGAGAGACAGGCTCCATTCAGATACAAATGCCTTAGCAACAGCTCCACAAATGACTGTGAAGTAAATTGATGTGCAGAAAGCTTCTTTAGTTAGGTCTGACACAACTGCCTCCCTCCCCCATGCTCTGCCTGCTCATGCTTCCATAAATCATTTAAAGGGATATTTTCTATTTATCTCTTCGTAGTAACTCTCCTTTTAGATGTCTAATTCTGGTAAAGAAGTTGGAATTATGATATGCTATACTTCTTGTCATTCTACTTAATTTAAAATTAATCTCTTTTCTTAATTGCTCACATCTTTTCTCCATAAGCCCTTTCCTCCCGCAAGTAAAACACATCGACCACATCAATAATTTGGTTCCTGGGACAGTTGTCCCGCAGAGACCACACCAGGGATTGTGCATGTGATTCTGATCTAACTTCCAGAGCTAGAGCTGGTCCAGGATCTGAGGGTGATTCTTGTCATCCCAGATCACGGCAAGAAAATCGCCTTTTTGCCATTTTCTCAAGCGCTGCTGATGAAACTGAAGGCCCACAACACTCTTAATAAACCCCGTACCGCGGATGCGTGACGGTGCACACTACGCCCACTGCACGCACCTTCCTCACTCCCAGCAATCAGGTTTTGACGCATGGCAGTTGAAGGGGGACTTTCTGGGAGGCGGACATCTGCTAGGAAAAACAAACCCACGCTGCCTGGTTCTTCCACGTCACGTTCGGATTGCTGCGTTCCTCAGCCGAGTCATTGTGTGAGACGGTGGAGTCTTTGAATTGAATCGGTGTTAATATTCAGGGTATAGTTTCAGGGTCATAAGGCCCAGCCAGTAGCTCCAACCTGTCAGGGAGAGTGCGGAGCCAGTTTCCAAGTGGCGATGCTCAGACAGCCATACCCTCTACCTTTTTGTCATCCTTGTCTTTCCACAGCCCACTCCTCCGTCCCCACCCTGTTTCTGAATGACTACAGATGAGCGGCAAGGACACAGTTTTAGGGGTAGGCTGAACGCTATGTCACAGTGATAAATGTAACACCCTTCCAGGCAGGAAGACACCATATGTGGTTGACATCTTGGCCCATCATGACACACTGAGACTCAGTAAGAGACCTTAATGACCGGAGTTTCAGAACACAAAATAAGCAGCCTCTGCTTAGTCCTGTTAGAAGTGCTTGCTGGTTCCTGAAGTGATGTGATCTGGTACCTTCGTACAAGCTTGACCACGGCCGCTTTGACCATTAGGTGCAATGCACACTGTGCCCAGGGTCCATGGTACTTTTAGGGGCCCATGAAAGTGTTTTAATTTCTTTTAAAGTCGGAAGAAAAAAATAAATATAATCCATCATGGGTTATATTTAAGCCAATGTAGTCATAAAATACCATTTTAAATTTTTTTATAGAAGAAGAGGCCTATGAAGACAAGTGAATAGAGTCCACAAAAGCCATGTCACGGCCCCTGAGGCTGTCGCTTCTAGTTATAAGCCCCTTTGAAATTGCTGGGAAACTTTGAAAATTTCTGCCTAGGTCTTATCCTATATCAGTGAACAGATCACATGCATGTGTGTGTATGTGTGTCTGTGTATTTGTGTGTGTGTGTGTGTGTGTATGATTTGCTGAAGGTCTTCTACAAACCCACCTTCCCATGTCCCTCACCTGGGTCAAATAGATTTCTCCGACAATCTTTCTGAAAATTTAAGAATTGTCCCTTTTTTTTTTTCTTGAGACACTCAGGAAACTAACTTGGTCATTTCTCATTTTGGAACAGTTGATGTTCCCAACTCCTTGGAAAAACTAGAAACATGCTTTTGAAAGCTGGCTATTTTAGCTAAGAGCATTCATCATGCTGATTCTGCTGTCAGCTGAAGTTATACCATCTGATCTTCCATTTCCTTTGTCATAATCATTTATGCTCTACCCCTTGACATGACACATAAGTCCTTTTTATTCTATTACATATTAAACACCCTGAAGTCTCTCTGTTATCCAGTAAAATACAGTATAAAGTAGATCCACCTTGATCTCCTCTTTTTTTTTTTTTTTGATCTCCTCTTAAAAGCATCTAGTTACTGAAGTCCCTAAAGACCCTGTCTAAGGTGCTTTTACCTGCAGGGCAACAAGGACGCACAAACTCCACTAAGGTTATAATGAGGCTGCAAGAACTTGAAAAGGTTCAGTTGTGGGTTTGGTTTTATTTTGTTTTGTTTTACAGAAAAGATTCTGGGAGAGTGGGTTGATTTTGTATGTGGGAGAAAGGAAACCCATCTTCCATGCTGGTTTCTTTACCATATATCTCCTTTGAGCCTCATAATCTACCTCTTATCTTTATTTTACAGAAACCCACACACGGTTGACTGACTTGTCCTAAGTCCACACAGCTATTAATTAGTAGAAATAGGATTTAGATTCAGGTTTGTGTGATGTGGGCCCCTGATCCTTCCTCTACACCCCAGGTCAGCGAGCTTGTTCTGCAAAGGGTGGGACGGCAACTGCTCACACTGCTGTCATAGCAAGAAAGCAGCCACAGGTGATGGGTGAACGAATGGACGTGGCTGTGTTCTTGTGAAACTTCATTTACAAAAGTAGACAGCTGCTGGACGGGACCCATGGGCAGGCGGGAGTTTGCCAAGTTCTGCCTGTCACCGTGGGTTCTCTACCCTTGCTGCCACTGAAGTCACTGAGAAGCTTTAAAAATTTCTGCCTAGGTCTCATCTTGTGTCAATGAAATGAGAATAGCTTTTAAAAGAAAGCTCCTGGCTGATTTCTACAGGCAGCCACAATTGAGAACTCCTGCTCTACAAGCTTGTTCACGAATCGAGGCAGCCAGTTTTCACACCCACACACACACACACACACACACACACACACACACTCTCTCTCTCTCTCTCTCACTCTCACGATGAAATTTACAGGTAACCCTCTCCATCTGTCCAAATCTTGCTGCTTCAGGAGCCAGCCAAAATTCTACCTCCTCAATTACACCTTCCCTGTCTTGATTAGAAAAATTGAGACCTCCCTTATCTGAATTCCTGTGAGATAGGGTTGCTGAATTAATCCTACAGCAACATATTTTTTTATCATTGTCTCAATGGTTATTCCAATCTTCTACTATTTTTTAAACTGCAATGTGGGTAAACCTTGTCTTCTCGCACAGCCTGCAAAGTAGGCCAGCTACAAGTAGGTGCTGGCAGGTGCAAGGAGCTTTCTTGAGGGGGACAGAGATGAAAATGTTGAGGGTTTGAAAATGGATTTGAATATAGTTTGGTAGAAACCAGTAATTTTCCTGATATTCTTCCTTTTTCCCCACTTTGCTCCTCCTTCGATCTTTCCCACTTTAGTTACTATCGACTTCATCCTTAAAGATCTTGAAATTGAACTTGACCCTTCTCATTTTTCTTACATCTACATGGAAATAAGATAGCATAAACTGACAGTTTGACCTTTAGCATATACATAAAATCTGATCATTTTTTAGCACCTGTGCTGCTATTATCCTGGTCCAAGTCATCAGTTCTCACCTGAATTATTGCCCAGTCTTCCAAAACAGTCTTCCTGCTTCTGCCCTGGCTTCCTGCTCTGCCTATTCTCAACACAGCATTCAGAGTGATCTTGTTCAAAAAAGTTTAACTCTTCTTAAAATGTCCCAATGGTTTTTCATTTCACTCAAAGTAAAATCCAAACCCCAACAAGGTATGCCATCATTTATCTGACTTCATCTTGTGCTGCTCTCCCCATTGCTCCCTCAATTTCAGCCCCTGTGGAATCCTTGCTAATCCTTGAACTTGCCAGGCATGTTCCCACCCCAGGACCTTTGCACATACTGTTTCTTTTTGCCTGACCACTCATAACCTTGATATTTATGGTCATCTCTCTCACTTCAAGTCTTTGTTCAAAGTCACCCAGTGAAACCTTCATGACCATCCTAGCACGGAATCTCCCTTTCTCTCTGACACACCATTTTCCCCTCTCTAAATTGAATCTCTCCATCTTGCTCCTCACCTTCTGACTTACTATATACTTTACCTTTGTTTTATTTATTGACTATATCCCCTAAGTAGAATACAAGCTTCATGAAGGCAGGATCTTTGCCTGTTTTTTATACCTGTATGTAGAGCCTAGAAAAATGCCTAGCATGTAGTAAAGGACATTTGTCACTGAGTAAAGGACAGGCTGTCAGTCTGTGAGGCAGTTTCCTGAGAGCACATATGTTGGTGTGATAAGCATTTGTGGTTTTGTCCATCAGGTACTGATTCACTTCTCTTATGGTAATAGGATCCTTTTATTCTGTTAGAGGCCATGTTGTTTAAGTGGAACAGTTTTATCCCCAACCTGAGCTCCAAGAGTGGTCATGTGATTCTGGCCTTGGGTGCTGTGTCTCCTTGGCTATGGTTAATTGGAGTTATTGGCTTCAAATTCAGCATTCCAACAAAAGCCCACTGAAATGTTGCTTATGACCTTCCTAGTGAGAGATTGGAGAAGATTATTTCCCACTGGGATTGCTAAATTGGTGGAATAAGGGTCTAGGGCCATTTCTTACTTATGTAGCAAGAGCCCATTTAAAAGACATAGAGAGAAATGAAACTCTAATACTAGTGTTTGGATTCTGGACTTACACCTTCCTAAAACTAGATCTTCCCTGGGTATTTTAGCTGTATAACTAAATAAATGTCTTTTATTATTTAAGCTTGGGTTTCTGTTACTTGAAACTAAGAGTCCTGAAAAATAAACCTAGTATGAAAAGACTCAATTCCCTTGCTCAAAACATTTTTATTTTTATGCTTTCCAAAGACCAATTACTTTGAAAAAACTGAGACAATACAATAAAGATAGAATATGTATGTAATTTATAAAAAGATGTTATAGTGGCTTCTTTTTATTGGCCGGTAAAGAATGGTATCTTTAATTTTTTATAATTAATTCAGTCAACATATTTAGCACCATTAAATTTTTATTAAACTTTAAATTAGCATATTAATGTGTGACATAAGTTAGATTCTGGAGCCCTAAATAAGGAAGGACATACAGGGCCTCCTCATGCTAGGCTAATTACAAAATAAATGGCAGAAAGAGCCTCAACTTTAATGCAGTCCCTCATCTCAGTGTCTCCCTTGCATAGTGCTGGCCACATGGTTGATAGTCAGTAAATTCTTAACAAGTAAATCAAAAAACAATTGAATGAGATAGTAAGTTGTTCTTAGCATTTTATTGAATGATAGCCTTCAAAGAAAGCTCTTCCCAGAAAAATGCACAAAATACATGCACATAATACATACACACCTTTGCATAAAATGTCTGAGTTTTTCAGTGTCCTTAAAGCACTCATAAACTTACAAGGTGTCCCCAGATCCCACTGAATGATCCCACTGCAATATGTGGCCTGGTTAGTATTTCCATCTAGAATTTTGACATTGAGAAGGTGATAAACCTTATTAAACATGGATTGTTGAGGCAGGTTACTGCAATGGCAGTTCAGTGGCTAAGTGGCTTTGGAGTTAGATGTGAATTGCCTTGGCCAATTAATATATGTACAACCTCAGGTAACTTAGTTAACCTATTTAAGCTTGCATCAGTTTCAAAATACGTATATGTAAAATGAAAATAACAATGCCAACCTCCCTCATATATTTATAGTGATGAGTAAATTAAATACCGCATGTAGAACAATTAACACATTCCCCCTATTTAATAAATGTTAGCCACTAATGGTGTTAAAACCACTTATAAAAGGTAATATTTTAAGTAGAATGAGCTCATTTTGTCTGCCATAACTCAGGTGGGAATATTGCCAGCAACAAAGAGATAACTACAGGATCTTTCATAGCTTCTTTGGGTTCTAGTATTTGTGACATGAAGTTGTATTTTCTAATCATCATAAAAAGTTGATTTCTGGCCGGGCGCGGTGGCTCACGCCTGTAATCCTAGCACTCTGGGAGGCTGAGGCGGGCGGATTGTTTGAGCTCAGGAGTTTGAAAGCAGCCTGAGCAAGAGCGAGATCCCGTCTCTACTAAAAATAGAAAGAAATTAACTGGACAACTAAAAATATATAGAAAAAATTAGTTGGGCATGGTGGCACATGCCTGTAGTCCCAGCTACTCGGGAGGCTGAGGCAGAAGGATCGCTTGAGCCCAGGAGTTTGAGTTTGCTGTGAGCTAGGCTGACGCCACGGCACTCTAGCCCGGGCAACACAGTGAGACTCTGTCTCAAAAAAAAAAAAAAAAAAAAGTTGATTTCTATTGCAAATAAGATAAAAATGAAAGTCTCTCTATTTAGTCATCAAGATCATTAGGTAAGTAGGAACCCAGGGACCAGCCGAGGTTTAAAAGTTAAAAGTTAAGTTAGTTAAAAGTTGATGGGGTTGTCTTAGGAAAGACCAGCCAGAGTTGCCGTGATCCAATTTCTAGGCTTTCTCTTTAGCGACTATCAAGAGATTCAAATAATAATAAAACTGGTTATATTATATTAATAATAAATATAATAAAATAATATATAATAACTAACATAAATAATAAATAATAAATATATAATAAATAACATAAAATAGGTAAATAATATATAATAAATATATAAAAATATAATAAAAATGGTTATATTATATTAATTGTTCAAACCACAAGGACTTCGTCATTGGGCAAATTTCCTAATCAAAAAAGCTGCACATACACCACTGAAGGGAGTATGTAAAAATTCACAAAACACAGTGAGGCAACTTCAACTTGTTCCTTGACCAATTAAAAAGCATCATTAATTATTTGCCCATTATACCCTTCTTATGCACCATTGATTCACTCCACAATATTTATAGAGGATCTGTTATGTGCCGGGTGCAGGTCTGGGTTTGGAGAGCCAATAAATACTTGTACCTGGGATCAAAAGACTATAATAATAGACTGTCCACTACATCTCCCTTCTATACGCCCATCAGTACCTGAAGATTTTGTCATGGGAGTGTTACTGATGGTAAAGAAGAAATGTCCCCATGTCGAGGCTGAGCACTGGAGCCGAGTGAAGACGAGCCGCCCCTCATTCCTTCCATCCGAGGTGGCCTTGCTCTCAAATCAGGGCTCTCAGACTCAGATGCCTTCAGGAGCCGTGAGCAGCCTCAGTGTGAAGGTGCTGGGTGTAGGAAAACAGCCTGCGCTGCACTTGGAGAGTTATGAGCCTCCTCTAGGGACACTGATTCTGGTTTTTAAAACATAGTACTTGCCTGAACAGTCTTCTATCAGCCACTGCTTTCTAACCACTTCTCTTAATGAAACCCCAAAGGGAAAGGGGCTGAACCAGGCATTGACACAGTTTTTCTGTCAAGGGCCAGATCATAAGTATTTTCGGCTTTGCAGGTCATGCAGTCTCTGTCACAACTACTCAGCTCTGCCGATGGCGCTCCGAGACAGCCATGGGCATAAACAAATGCGCGCGGCTGTGTTCCCAGGGACATTTGGCTGGCACCTGATTGCCTCCTTTCTCTGAGAAAGAGAGGAGGTGAATCATACTCAGCATTCCTAGAGCTAAGCAGTGCCTACCATATGACAGATGTTTAGGAAATTCTGGTAGATTCCATTCAGTAGAAGATGTTTTCCTAATTATCACACTGGTGCTCAGAGCTCGAACCTCCTTTCTCAGAAAAGGGCTGAAGATGAAAGTCTCTAACTTGAAAGCATTTCTCTCTCTGAGCAAAGTCCAAGGTTGGGCTAGATGATCCCTGAATTTCCTTCTGAGTTTGAAAAATGTGAGGAAAAGACAGAAGGCAGAAAATAAAGTCTCTTGGAGGTATCCCCTATCTCAGTTCCCAATTGCAAAGTTAAGCAGATTAGGCGACTCCAAGTATGGATCGATGTTTTACACAACATGTAAGACATAGTTCTTTTACTGATTTGGAGGCTGGAGGTTGATTTTGCCTCCTTTTGAAGCCACCATCAAGCTACCTGGACTAAAAAGTGTCGTACCATGCCCAGGGCAACAGTTTACACCACTCAAACCCTCAGCTGCTCTCCACATAGAATGTAAAATTATCCCCTCATTGTTTCTGACGTCCGTAAAATAGAGTGAGCCCGTTACACCATCTAGCTGAGTCCCTATTGCCAAGGATCAACAACGCAGACTGATCCTGGCTTGTTTAGAGAGCTCAGATTTGTACAGAACAAAGAGAAATTACCTCATAATGTCCTTTTTAGGGAGAAAAAGAGGAGAGAGAAAAGCCAAATGAAAAGGCCCTACAATCCTTTGATTACAGAATCTGAAATAACCAAAAGGTGATTTATAGCAACCTGTCATTACAAATAAAAGAGTCTGAGTCTGTTTTAAAAAGACGTTAAAAGCAGGAAAGGCAGCCAAAATGCCTTTTATACTTTATGCTTCCTTTTTATTTCCCTACATGTAGCACTCATGGAAAAAAAAAAAAAATGTTTTCTAAACAGGAGCAGCCCAGCCTCCTTGCTTGGCCGAGGTCTCTGCAAAACCTATAGAAGGAACAGGAGCAGCACTTGAGAGGGCAAGGAGATATCAGGATATGAAAGTACACTATTTCCATCGAGGCCAGTCTCTGGGTTTTATAGTCTTTGGGTCAAAAGGTTAGGTGAGGATCTTCCTATTCTGTAGGTAGATTGTTCTAGAAGAAATATGGCAGAGCACAAATGCTACAGTCATACTGCCTGGCTCTGCACACAAATCCTTGGGCAAGTTACTTCTGTGGTCTATGCCTCAGGTTCCTCAGCCATAAAATTGGAGGCAATAATAAAACATGTTGCCTAGAGTTAGTGTGTGGATTAAATGATTACACAATTCAGCAATAATAGAGCATATGTAGTAAGTGCTTAGTAAATATTGGCCATGGTCCTGTGGCTGAAGTTCTGTTAGTGAATAAGATGCTTAATAGTTTCAAGAGATTTTTATTAATTTATATCTTGCTCTCCTACTTGTGGGGAGAAAGATCCTTTAAAGTTTAATATTTTAATCTGCGAATACACACAAAGTTAATTTTTCTTTTTGGGCAACTAACAAGAAAACCCAGTAAAACAAATTTATATTCTCTTTCAAATTCCCATGATGCTACCAGGGTCAGAAATGTCATGTTTCAACAAGATGGCTTAGACAGGAGATGACAATTTGATTAAAAACTTTCACTAGAAAAATTGCCCTGTAACTTTGGGTCCCTAAAGCACCGCCCTCTAACAAATATAAATGGCACAGCTGTTTACTTGGTACAATTTAAATTCAGTCTTAAAGCTCTCTACAGGCAATTTTAGTAACCAATTCCCTCTAATTGAAGATTAAGTGCCTTGAGGCGAAAAAAACAGATATTTGGTTTGACATTGTGAGATCAATAAGTGCTAGAAACCACTAAACTGGAAGCCAGTGACATATATTTTAAAAGGTAGATTTAGATTTCAGTACAAAATCTATTGTCATGGTCTAAAATATATGAAGGAAGTTAATATTAGCATGCAAGAAATCACAAGTGTGATTTCATTTTATTCTTTTGTCTGGTTTCAGGGAAAAAATTTATCTGCTAAATAATTTTTCTAAAAAGGTCAAATTGAATTAAAAGTAAGATTTTAAAAATGCTTTGCTGAAACATTAGTCATTTAATTGCACCATTTTCTACTAAAAGCTCTTGAATATGAGCATGCATTTAATTCTATAAATTACCGAACCTAAGTGCTTTCATCATGTAGCCGAAGACCATGTGAATCCAAGTTTTCGTTTAGAGACAGGCATCGTTTTGTCAATATTGAACATCTCTCTCTAGGAACCATGCCTGAGCAGGGGTCTGAGGACTGGGTTACTATTTCATACATCCATATTTGGCTCAAGCCCTGACCCAAAGGGATTCCGGGGTAAAAAATGTTATTCTCTTACTGTGGTGATGAGTATGTTGAAAGATCAAAAATCTTTACTGCACGCTGGGGTCAAGGATAATGGCACAGTCTGCAAACCTCCAAAAAAGCAAGTAATTAGGTTCCTGACATTTCACCCTCATGGCTGCTACGGTCGCCCACATCTCTTTCAAAGAAGTTTTAACAAGTACGTTTGGCAAGCACACCTCGGTGGCTCCGGGTGTCCCAGTCCTCCGTACACCCTGGTTTTCATTCTGCAGCTCCCTGTTATGGAGGACAAGCCCACTCTAACTCTCCTTATTTAGGGTAAGTTCTCCTTCTACCTAAGGGTTGCTGTCCAGGACAGCAATGGAGGAGCATTGACTTCTCCTTGGCATTTTTAAAATATATATTGGGGGACACTAAAATCCTAGCTTCCTGTTGATTTGGTCGCTTCTGAACCTCATGAGGCATAGGGACAATGATGCATAGTAACTGCAAAGAATAGTTCCAGCCACCCACCAATCCCCAAGGTAGACGTGTCATTAAACCACAGCTGATGGATCTGATGGACACTTACCTGTTGCTGAAATGGGGTGCTCTGAATCCCCCAAGATTCTAAAGAAACAGACCTCATTTTGAAGAATTGTTTCCTTCTAAACACTTTAACTTTCTGAACTCTGGTTTCAGAAATCTGCATACTCTTGACCCTTTTTAAAAAAATGTGATACTATTAAGCAATCATATGCATGTGTTTAACTTAAGCAAATTCTATTCTGGGGAATTGGAAAGAGAGACAGACAGAGAAGAGACAGAGACTGAGAAACTGTGTAACATTTCCAACTATTTCACTTATTGAGTGTACGCTCTGGCATCAGGAGGAGAGGAGAGTCTGCTATTCACTCGACGGCTTTGCTTCCTTCTCTAACACTGGGAGTATCTTGTCATGGTAGGTGTGTTTCTACTGTTTAAAAGATGCATATTTTTCTTTTAACATGGTCATTGAAATTGAGTCACCTACTTCATTGATGCTCAATGAAAGAGACAGCAACCTGCTCCAGTGCTAGAAGAGAAACTAGTGTTGGTGATCTTACTGAGAGACTGAGATATTCTCTACCATGGCTCTTTCCTGAATGGTTTGCAAGGGTATTAATGGAACTATTGTATGACATCCTTCTCTCCTGTATTTTTCTCTGTAGCCAAGTTCGTAGACTGAGCCTGAAAGCCAGTATCCATTGTTCACTTTATTTAAAGGATTTATTTCTTTATTTGAAAACGATTTGCTTATTTATTTGGGCTTAAAATTGCATGCTTCCCATGAGTTGCATTAGGGACAGAGAAATCAGATACCCCATATTAACAGCATTATAAAATTTTTTCTACAGCTCTGGCTCTGTCTTCCGGATCATCTTCCGTGACAGTTAAGGAAATTCATAGCTGGTAGAACAACTGTTGGCATTGATCGATGAACTCCTGGATGGACGCAGCCCTGGCTTGTTTGGCATTTATATCCATGCCTTGGCTGAAAGTTTAGAGGGCACACTGATTTAATTTGTGGGTGACAGGAGTCTGGAAAGGATAGCCAATGCCTTGGCTGATAGAATTAGGACCAAAAAGACTTTGACAGGCTGGAGCAATGGGACAAGTCTAACAGGATGGATTTTAACATTGATAGATAGAAGATCCTGCACTTAGATAATGCAAGCTGAGACTCAAAGCAAATCCCAGGGAAATTATTGACATAAATCTCCAAGGTTGGATTGATTAAGTGCAGGTACTTGGTGTGCATGTGGTGGTGGTCGTGGTGGGATATGGTTTAGCGAAGCAGATGTGCGGAAGATTTGAGGGTTTTAGCTAAAGACTAGTCCAGGGAATATGACATGGCTGCCAAAATCCAGTGGGATCTTAGGTTGCAGAACTAGAAATAAAAATAATACCAATTACCGTGGTAATGATGGGGATTGGAGCATTGGGAAGAAGGTGTGGAAAGGAAAAGTCAAGAATGTCTCTTATTTTAGGAAAGATATACTCCCTCATCTAGTGTAACATGTCCTTCAGCACCTTCCTGAGAATAAACTCAAGGAAATTTTAAGACATTTGATTTCTGAAAAATGTCATTATTCTACCCTCACATTTAATTAGTAGGCTAAATTGAAAATTTTAGGTTGGAAATATTTTCCTGCAGAATCTTGAAAGTGTTCTAGCCATTATTTTCTGGCTCCCATAATTTTTGTTGACAAGTCCAATGGCATTGTGAGTCTTGATCCTTTGCATCGTGAAAGTTGTGAGAATCAAAATGGAGTCACTAGCGATAAAAAGACAAAAATCTGACAAACAGAGCCAGGGAAGGCTATGAAGGGAGGGTTCTCACATTTGTATGCCTGATAACAAAACTATCACAAAGACTTCAAAAACCGCCACCTTATGCAAAGGCCACCACGACCTTACACAAAAACTACTTCTGCAAGGGTATCTGCCCAGCAGCTGCCTGTCCAGCCTCAGACTGGTGTCACCCTTGTTAATGATCTTTGTAGCCAAGGATAATTATCTCAAAATAATTATGTAATCCTTCTCATTTTTCCTTTAAAAACCTTTTTCTTCCTTTATCTCCCTGAATATACGCATAGTTTACTGTGGCATGCATATTCTCACTGCAATGCTCTACTCTCGAATAAGTACCTTTTTCTTCTAGAGAGCTTCTGTTTGTTATTTCGGTTGACAGTACAAAACCTCTTTTTACTCTCTGGAAGTTTCTTCTTTTTGTTCCAAGAATTATGAAAACACAGTGGTGTGTCTCATTCGTTGTCATGGGCTCTCTGATGATTTGTTCAGTATTGACACTCACATCCTTCAATTCTGAAAATTTTTCTTAAATTATTTCATTGGTAATTTCCTTCTCTTCTTTTTCTGCTTCTAGAATTATTATTGTCATTTTTTTGTTGTTTCTTTATGCCAGGCACTGTTCTGTTTAACAAATTAATTCTTTTAATTTTTGTTGGGACTCAGAAAATAATACACTCAAATGACAACCTCAGAAGCAGCCTCAGAAGCAAAAGTTTTTCTCTGACCTTGTCCTGCCCTCCTGTCTCTGAGTCCCATTCTCCCCCAGGCTAGTCACAGAAAGGAGAATTCCACTACCCCAAGGTGGGTCATAGAAACAGAACCCCTTTTCCCCAAAGCCACAATTCCCTCTATGGTTCATCCATACCTTGGAGTACTAGACAATCATTTGAATGAAGGAGTTTTGTCAGTACCAGTATATGGGAAGAATTTCTACCAACTGTTAAGTGAAAAGCAAGGCCCAGACAAATGTATAAAATATGATTTCACTTTTTTAAAACAAATGGTGAAATTCCTATAAATGCAAATATATATTTATAATAATTTTATGTTCAAATTGATATCCTAGTTTGGGGCATGTGAGGGTGGAGAGAGGCTGAGAAAGGTGACACAGAAGAAAAAGTAAAAGAGTAGAAGAAAAAAATGTGTTTATAAAAAGTAGTATGCATAATATCCTATTAGTAGAGTTTTATCTACATATTTGCATATATGCATATATGAATAGAAAGATATATAAATACATGATTACTAAAATATTAACTGTGATTTACTTTGGATAACAGGATTATTTTTGCATTTTTCCTACATGTTTCTGTACTAATATTTTTAACAGTGAAAAAAATGTGTTATTTGTTATGTAAACAATATGGAAAAATTCTTTAAAAATAAAAGTTCAGGACTACCAAGAGATAAGATCTATGTGGAAGTAGAACAGTTTATTCTTGGCAGACATAGTGGATAAGGGCACAGGCATTGGAGGCATAGAGAGCTGATTTCAAGTTCTGGCTGTAACATTATTAAGGCAGGTTAATGTAAGGCTTAAGAACAAGAGTTGCCTGGGGTTTGAATCCCAGCTCCACCATTTACTGGATGTGTGACTTTGGACAAGTCATTTAAAATCTTTGTGCCTTAGTTTCCTCACCTAGAAAATTAGGATAATGTTGCTACTTGCCTCGTAGAATTGTAATAAAGATTAAAAGAGTTACTATTTGTTTAATGGTTAGAACAGTGCAATATGCATGCTTGATTTTCCCCTATCTCTGCCTTCTCTGGTTTTAAGTCATACGTATTTTGTATGATTCCATTTACCCCCTCTTTTAGCATTTCAATTATATTTCTTTTTTTTTTTAACTTTTTCAGTGGTTATCTTAGTGTTTACAACATACACCTTTAACTAATCTAAGCCTACTTTCAAGTAACACTATTATACCTCTAGACATGTTGTACAAGTACCTTATAACAAAATATTTCCAATTCCTTCCTCCCATTTGTTGTGACATTTCTGTCATTTGTTCCATTTATCATATACTCTAATTACCCATTACATTATTACTACTGTTGCTTTAAACAAAAAGTTATCTTTTAGATCAATCAGTCCTCTGATGCTCTTTCTTTCTTTACATAGATCCAAGTTTCTGACTTACATCATTTTCCTTCTGCCTAAAGGATTTCTTTTAACATTTCTTATGGAACAAGTCCACTGGTGAGGACTTCCCTCAGTTTTTGTTTTTCTGAAAAGTCGTTATTTTTCCCATCACTTTTGAAGGATAATTTTGCTGGATTTAGAATTCTAAGTCAGCAGTTTTCGTCTTTCAATGCTTTAAAGATTTCACTCTACTCTCAACTTGCTCGAATGATTTTCAACAAGAAGTCTGCTGTGATTCTTATCCTTGTTCCTCTATAGGTAAAATGTTTTCCTTCCTCTGGCTTCTTTCAATATTTTCTCTTTGTCTTTGATTTCTTTCAATTTTCAGATGATATGCCTAGGTGGTTGTTTTTTGTTTTGTTTTGTATTTCTCCTTTTTGGTTTCTCTGGCCTTCGTTGGTTTGTGATTTGGTGTCTGTCATTAATTTTGGAAAGTTCTCAGCCATTACCACTTCAAATATTTTTTGTGTTTCCTTCTTCCTTTCTTCTCTTTCTAGTATTTTGATGATATGTATGTTATACTTTTGATATTGTCCCATAGTTCTTGGATGTTATGTTCTTTTCCCTCCTGTCTCTGTCTCTGTCCCTCTGTCTCTCTTATTATGTTTCTCTTTGCAATTCAATTTGGAAAGTTTCTGTGTTCCTGTGTTCAAGTTCACTGATCTTTTCCCCACCCATGTCAAGTCAACTGATGAGCCCGTGAGATGGCATTCTTTATGTCTATTACAGTGTTTTTTATTTCTAATGTGAAAAAACTTCCTTTTGATTTTTTCTTAAAATTTCCATCTCTCTCCTAACCTTACGCATCTGTTTTTGCATGTTATCTATCTACTTTCTTCATTAGGGCCCTTAACATATTAATCATAGTTATTTTATTTTATTTTTGTATGGATTCTACTGTGGTTTGGAAACTCATAGTTATTTTAGATTTCCCATCTGATAATTTCCATATTTGCGTCATATCTGAATCTGGTTCTGATGATTGCTTTTTCTCTTCAGACTGTGTTTTTCCTTGCCTTCTGGCATGGTTTTGTTGATGGAAAAGAAACTCAACTCTGTAAAATAATTGAAAGCAGTTTATTCTGAGCCAAATATGTGTGACTATGGCCTGAGAGCCATGCCCAAAAAGCCTTAAGCAAGTGCTCGCTGTGGCCGGATTAGTTTGATTTTACACATTTTAGGGAAACAGGAATTACACATAAAATCAAAAATCAATACATGGAAGCTATACATTGGTTTGGCCCACAAAGGCAGGACATCTCAAAGCCAGGGCTTACAGGTTATAGGTGGATTTAAAGATTCTTTGATTTGCAGTTGGTTGAAGGAATGGAGCTTTGTCTAAAGGCTTGGAATGTTTTAAGCTGAGATAAGGAAGTCTGTTAATCAAAGACAAGCCACCGGATGTATACCAAGACTCAAGTGATCTGTTAAGTAACTTTATGACCTGAAGGTGTGGTTTAACCTTTGTTTTATATAGCCTCAGGCCTGTTAATGATTTAGTATCTTATTGTTGCAAAGAATAACTCCAAAATGGTGGGAGCATTACTAGGCATGTCTGACCTCCCTTCTCCTCATGACTGACAACTCAGCTTTAAGGTTTTTCTAGAGTCACCTCGGCCAAGAGGGTTTTTCTATTCAGTTGGCTGGGGGCTTAAGATTTTATTTCAGTTCACACCTTGTAAAATGTCATACATGTTTTATCAAGTAACAGAAACTGAGATAAAGAGGCCCTTAGTGTGAGAATTTATGTTAATCTGGTTAGAAGTTGAGCTGTATTTAATGTTTTCTGTATCTATAGTTACCAGAGACTTCAAATTCTCCTAGTTCCTTGCTTTTATCTCCTCTGTTGACTTTAGACTTCCCTAAATATCCTCCTCAGAGAGAGTCTTTGTCTTATAGCATTTTCAGCTGCAATCCACTGTTATACTAGAACCCTGTTGGTGTGGTAGTAAATTATGGGCAAGAGGAAATAATCTATAATCTTCAGATTAACTCTCACATCTTTGACGGGCCTGAGTTTGTGGGCTGTATCTTTCATAAGTGTTTCTCCCTGCCTCCTACTCCCTTCCCTGGCTGCAACATTCTCGATTTATTTTCTTGAATCCCAGATCCTTATTGACTGGTGGTCCCCCCCTCCTTAGGCGAGACAAGAAGGCTAGGAGCTGGAGTGGGAGGAAAGCCCTTTCTCTACTTGGGATAAGGCTCAGACAAAGTGTCTTCCCCTGGAGTGTGTTATGGAGAATGTTTTGGGTATATTTTACAATGATTATGCTTTTTCTTCCATAAATAGACCCCCAAGGGAATCTTTCTCTGCACTTTACCTTGAGAACCTGGTTGGGTTCCTGGAGGAAAAGCCCATCAAAGAGTAGGAGTCCCCACTAAAACTGTGGCTCCAACTGTTTCTTCTCTAGCTAGTCCACTGTTAGCTTCCAGTGATTTGTCAAAATTATCAATTATGTGTTCTTGCCAGTTTATGGCTCCAGCAGCTTTTGCTCCAGGTAAGCAGATCTTAGCTGTATTTTCCGTATCTCCGGATTTTGGGGTGGCAGTTTGTCCTCTATCCTTAGTTTTCTGATGAGTACAAGGAAAGTGATTGATTTTCAATTTATCCAGCTTTTTCTTATTGTTAGAATGGGAGTGGTGAGTTTCCAAGCCTTTATACCTTGGAGCTGGAAGCAGAAGTCTACATGCTTATTTTTAAAATGGAATTTCTTAAACTCTCCTAATCTCAGTTTTAACATTTGTAATGTGGGAATAACAATACCTCCCTTCTAGAGTGATCGTGGAGAATAAAGAAGAGAGTATAAAGTGACTGGCACGTAATACCCAGAAAATGGTTGGTTATTAGTACCTATCCTTCACCCTCCACACCAGTGAAATCACTAGAGCTGTGTAGATGGAAGTAGAAAGACCCCCAGGTGGGGATAAGGTAGAGGAGATTCAGTATCATAAAGGCAACTGGAGCGAAAAAACCTTTAAAATCTTTTTCATCTCTGCGGTTCCATAGTTCTCTTGCTCCCATTTTTTGAATCTGATCTCTCTTGAGAAGAAAGTTAATTAGCAGAATATGCAAATTAAAAGAGTAGTTATAACACTAATTAACATTTTCATATCAATAGCTAGCTCAGTTCTGTGCATGTGTAAATCAAGACATCAATGTCTCTGCTGCTTACAGAACATCACACTGGAAAATTGCAATTATTTTGCTATCAAAACAGAACTGAGAAACATGGGAATGGTGGCCTCTGCAAGCCTCTTCATCTAACACATTGTCCGAACAGGTCAATACTACGCTCTGATAGATAAGTGATGACTTCAAGCTACATCACAGCCTGTCCCTTGGTTGGCAAACACTGGATGGAGCAGTGACACAATAGCCTCCTGAACACAGACCAACAAGCCTGCAGGGCAGAGATGCGATGCCAACCCCAGAACTATAGCCATGGCTTCTTTACCAACTCCCCCTACCCCTTTCGGTCCCAGGAAACTAGATCTGTGACTTTTCAAAACCTGGGCAAACTGGATTTTGCAGTGCTTTGCTGGTTGATAGTCATGACTTGTTAAACAGCTCCCCAAAGGCTAAGCAATGGATGGTTCACAATTCTTAGGGAAAGGAATTGTGTCAGTAAAGGAATTACTGTGTCACACATAGGAGCTTCTATGCAGCAACATAATGCATCTTCCCAAATTTGCTTTGCACAGCGTTAACATAAGACATACACCTGAATTTATGGGAGTCGGGATGACTCTCTGTGCCTTTATCATAGAACAGACCTATGAAAGGTAGAACCAGAGACTCTTAAGAAAACCCAAATTTGCCACTATGACAATTTTTGTACAGGCATGATTGACATGCTTTCTAAACACTTCCTCCATCCACATTTTCCAACTTTCACTGAAATTTTCATTTTCATTCTCATGTGTTTATGTAAATGAGACAAAACTCTCAAATTTTTAAAATAAGAAATTACACAGATGCATGGACTTTAAGGTATTTTCCATTCCTTTTCTGATATGACAGGGTAATATTTTAATTATTTAGACTAGTTAAGTATACTGAGCTATTCATCACATAATTACTAGAACAACAAATTATCAAGTAAGATCAACAATCAGAATTATCTTTTTCAAAAAAGCTTTTTTTTTTTTAAAGATTATCAGTCCTTATAGGAAACAACTTCCAACTCAGATGGTTCAGAGACTTTAATAAATGAATTACTTATAAAGGTGTAATTAGGGTTAAGGGAGCCATCAAGGGAAGCTGGAGTACCCAGAGATCAATGACAGGGGAAAACCATTTTTAAGTCCGGGGCTGGAGGGGCAAGTGGAGCCCAAAGAGAGCTACAGCCCTGTAGAAGTCTCCCTTGTCACCCCTCACTCCTTCCTGGGCAGGGGCTGTTGCCATAACTAGAAACATAATCTCCAAGTAGGGAGGGAGAGAGAGCAGAGAAAGATGGATGAACAGACATCCCCAGCAATTGTCCCTCTACACGAATACCAAATTTGACAATTATTCATGCAAGCAAGCACTTTCAGAAGAACCAAAAATCAGGTGAACGATCATACTACCTGGTTTTAACATTATGTCAAAGAAAGAGGCACTGAAGAGAGCAGAATAGACAATCTTGCATTGCCTATGCCACCTCTCTCCTATCCCCTGGTAGGGCCATGCCAGCACCTGGAGTGGAGACAGACTCTGTGTGCCCAGGGGAGGGAGAGTGAAGAGATTGTGGGACTTTGCATTGAAACTCAGGGCCGCCCCAGCACAGGGAACACAGCACAGGGCAGAATTCTGCCAGTGCCCATGGAGGCAGCATTTAGACCAGCCCAACTAAAGGGAATCCCCTGCCCTGAAACTTGACTTCCAGCTAGCCCCACCACTGGCTGACAAAAGGGGGCATGGACTAAGTTCATAAGGCACTTGGGCCACAAGGGCTGCAGTCCTTGGGCATTTCTTGTGGCTGTGCTGGCTCAGAGCTGGCGGACTTGGGGTGCACATGGCCCAGTAAAACATCAGCAGCCGTGGCCAAGTCAGTGGTTGTCTCGCATCTACTCCAACCATAGGCAATATGGCTCAGGGGAGTCTTCTTCCACTTGGGAAAAGGAAAGGAAAGCATTTAGAGGGCTTTGTTTTGCAACTGGGCTACCAGCTCAGCCATAATAAAATAAAGTACCAAACAGTCTCCTGAAGCCTCTGAGTCCAGGCCTTAGTTCTGGATGGCATTTCTGGATCTACCCTGGGCCAGAAGGAAACATGCTGCCCTGAAGGGAAGAACCCAGTCCCATCAAGATTCACCGCCTGCTGACTAAAGAGCCCTTGAACTTTGAAAAAACATCAGAGGTAGCCAGGCAGCAGTCGCCGTGAGCTTTGGGTGAGAATGGGCTGGCTTCAGGTGTGACCTGGTGCTGGTGGACACAAGGGAATGCGCACGTTACTCCTCCTCCAACTCCAGCAGCCCAGCACAGAGAGTGAGGGAAGAAAGTGAAAGACTTTGCCTGGTAATCCAAGGAATTCTCCCATATCTTACACAAGTTCACCAAGCTGTTACCACTAGGAGTCTACAAGAGTCACAGCATTACTCAGCTTGGGACACTTCCAGTGCTGATATGGCTGCGGTGACCAAAGACTTAGATCACAACACTTAATTGTCTTTGAATATCTGGAAAGCCTTCACAAGAAGGACAAGTTCAAACAAGCCCAGACTGCAAAGATTAAAGTAAATACCTAACTCTTCAATGCCCAGACATTGAAGAATATCCACAAGTATCAAAAACATTTAGGAAAACATGACCTCACTAAATAAACTAAATAAGATATCAGTGACCAATCCTGGAGTCATGGAGATATGTGACCTTTTAGACAAAGAATTCAAAATAGCTGTCCTGAAGAAGCTCAGTGAACTTCAAGATAACACAGAGAAGAAATTCAGGAGCCTATCAGAGAAATTTAACAGAGAGATTAAAATAATAAAAAACAATCAAGCAGAAGATCTGGAGCTGAAGAATTCAATTGACAAACTGAGAAATGCATCAGAGTCTCTCAACAGCAGAATTGACCAAGCAGAAGAAAGAGTTAGTCAGCTTAAAGACAGGCTACTTAAAAATACATAGTCAGAAGAGAAAAAAAAATAAGAAAGAATGAAGCATACTGATGAGATCTACCTACGAGCATACCTACAAGCCTCAAAATAGCAAATCTAAGAGTTATTGGCCTTAAAGAGAAGGTGGAGAGAGAGACTGAGGTAGAAAATTTATTCAAAGAAATAATAACAGAGAACTTTCCAAACCTAGACAAAAAGGTCAATATTCAGGTACAAGAAGGTCACAGAACACCAAGCAGATTTAATCCAAACAAAACTACCTCAAGGTATTTAATAATCAAGCTCCCAAAGGTCACAGATAAAGAAAAGGTCCTAAGGGAAGCAAGAAAAAAGAAACACATAACATATAAAGGAGCTCCACTGGCAGCAGACCTCTCAGTGGAAACCCTATAGGCCACAAGAGAGTGACATGACATATTCAAAGTACTAATGGAAAAAAACAAAAGAAAGAAACAAGAAACCTTAACCCTAGAAGTTTATATCCTGCAAAAATATCCTTCAAACATGAAGGAGAAATAAACACTTTCCCATACAAACAAAAGCTGAGGAATTTCATCAATGTCAGACCTGACCTACAAGAAATGCTAAAAGAAGTTCTTCAATCTGAAAGAAAAGGACATTAATGAACAATAAAATATCATCTGAAGGTATACAACTCACTGGCAACAGTAAGGACACAAATACAGAATACTCTTATTGCTGTCATTGTGGTATATAAACCACTTACATGTTGAGTCGGAAGACTAAAAGACAAACCTATCAAAAATAACAACAACAGTTTTTTGAGAGAAAGTATAAAAAGATGGATGGAAACAACAAAAAGTTAAAAAGTAAGGGGAGGCTGGAGTTAAAGTGTAGAATTTCTGTTAGTTTTTTTCTTTGCTTGTTTATTTGTTTGTAAGCAGAGTTGTCATATATTTAAAATAATTGGTTATAAAATGTTTTTTGCAAGTTTCATAGTAACCTCAAGTTAAAAATGCACAAATGCACAGAACAGAAAAAGCAAGAAATTAAAACATACTACCAGAGAAAATCACTTTTAACAAAGGAAGATAGGAAGGAAGGAAGGAAAAAAGGAAGGAAGAAAGAATGGAAGGAAGGAAGGAAGGGAGGATGGATCACAAAACAACCAGAAACCTAATAACAACATGGCAGTAGTAAGTCCTTACCCATCAATAATAACATTGAATATTAATGGACAAAACTCTCCAATCAAAAGACAGAGTGGCTGAATGGATTTAAAAAAAAACAAAAAAAAACCCCCAAAAAACAAAAGCTATCTATATGTTGTCTACGAAAACCCACTTCACCTATGAAGACACATAGACTGAAAATAATGGGATGGAAAAAGATATTCCATACAAATGGTAACCAAACAAGAACAGGAGTAGCTATACGTCTGTCAGATAAAATAGATTTCAAGACAAAAGCTGTAGAAAGAGACAAAGAAGGTCCTTATATAATGATAAAGGGGTCAGTACAACAAGATACACCCAACATTGGCACACCCAGATATATAAAGCAAACATTATCAGAGCTAAAGAGAGAAATAGACCCTAATACAATAATCACTGGAGACCTCAACACTCACTTTCAGCATTGTACAGATCATCCAGACAGAAAATCAACAAAGAAACATTGGACTTATTCTGCCCTATAGACCAAATGAACCTAATAGATATTTACAGAATGTTTTATCTAAGAGCTGGAAAATACACATTCTTCTCTTCAGCTCATGGATTGTTCTCAAGGATAGACCATATGTTAGACCACAAAACAAGTCATAAAAACTTCAAAAAAATTGAAATCTTACCAAGTAATTTTTTCTGACCACAGTGGAATAAACTAGAAATCAATAACAAGAGAAACATTGCAAAACATAAAAACACATGAAAATTAAACAATATGCTCCTGAATGACCAGTGAGTCAATGAAGAGATTAAGAAGGAAATTTAAAAATTTCTTGAAACAAATGAAAATGAAAACATCACAACCTATGTGATACAGTAAAAGCAGTAATAAGAGAAAAGTTTATAGCAATAAGTTCCTACATCAAAAAAAGTAGAAAAGCTTCAAATAAACAACCTAATGATGCTTCTGCAAGAACTGGTAACCCAAACCCAAAATTAGTAGAAGAAAACAAATAATAAAGATTAAAGCAGAAATAAATGAAATTGAAATAAAAAAATACAAAAGATCAAAGAAACAAAAAGTTGGTTTTTTGAAAAGAGAAACAAAATTGACACATCTTTAGCCAGACTAAGAAAAAAAGAAAGAAGACCCAAATAAATAAAATCAGAGATGAAAAAAGGAGATATTATAATTGATATTGCAGAAATTCAAAAGATCATAAGAGACTGCTATAAACAACTATATGCCAATCAATTGGAAAACCTGAATGAAATACATAAATTCTTAGACATATACAACCTACCAAGATTGAACCAGGAATCAATCTAAAACCTGAATACCAATAACCAATCCTAGCACTCTGGGAGGCCGAGGCGGGAGGACTGCTTTGAGCTCAGGAGTTCGATACCAGCCTGAGCAAGAACGAGACCCCCCTTCTCTACTATAAATAGAAAGATATTAGCCAAACAACTAATAATAGAAAAAAAAATTAGCAGGCATGGTGGTGTGTGCCTGTAGTCCCACCTACCCGGGAGGCTGAGGCAGGAGGATCGCTGAGCCCAGGAGTTTGAGGTTGCTGTGAGCTAGGCTGACGCCATGGCACTCTAGCCCCGGCAACAGAGCAAGATTCTGTCTCAAAAAAAAAAAAAAAGCACTTTACCCATCTGAAACCATTTTATGGATATACAAGGTCTGTACGGAAAGTATCCAGCCATACAAGAATTTAATATAACAAGAATTCCCGCGACATCAATGTCACCTGGCAGCCAAGGAGAGTG
>CAUYSK010024514.1:0-46941 GCA_963575035.1 Avahi laniger
TGTAATCCTAGCACTCTGGGAGGCCGAGGCGGGTGGATTGTTTGAGCTCAGGAGTTCGAGACCAGCCTGAGCAAGAGCGAGACCCCGTCTCTACCAAAAATAGAAAGAAATTAATTGGACAGCTAAAAATATATAGAAAAAAATCAGCCGGGCATGGTGGTGCATGCCTGTAGTCCCAGCTACTTGGGAGGCTGAGGCAGTAGGATTGCTTGAGCCCAGGAGTCTGAGGTTGCTGTGAGCTAGGCTGATGCCACGGCACTCACTCTAGCCAGGACAAAAAAGTGAGACTCTGTCTCAAAAAAAAAAAAAGAATAAAAAGAGGCAAAGAAGAACTTGGAATTAATCCTGCGGATCTCTCTTTATTCAGTACTTTGGTCTGATTATTTGTTTTTACATCTGGTTTCTGTGGAGTACTCTTACTTTTTGTTAAGAGTACTTTGTTTTGGGTGATAGTTTCTGAATTCAAAGGCATAATATCTGTTATACTGTAATAGGTCTGGTTATGAGCCTGTTGGAGCAGAGAAGAAAGAGCTGGACCCTGGAACTAGACTTGTCCTTGAGGTGGGCAGAGGCTGGTTGGAGGGAGGTAATGTGGGGAAGCTAAGCCTTTATAGATGGTGTGTGAGTTGTAACAAAGTACTACAGAGTGGTCCCTTAAAACAACAGAAACTTATTCTCGCACAGTTGGGGGAATACTATTCAACCCAGCACAGATGATGTCCAGACAGTAAGCAGCAAATAGCCCCGTAAACAATCAGCATGAGGAAAGACCACCCAGAGTACATGAAGGTCCTGAGCAGTAAGTGAAGCATGACAGAGGACACTCTGGGAGCAGGTTGTGAGCAGAGATTCAGGGGGGACATGACGGAGGAGGGTCCTTGTCCCAGGCTGGTCTCTACATTTTCTATGGGACCCTGGCAAGAACAAGCTAAAGTATTTGAGAGACCAGGAAACTGGGCATTTTGCCAAGAAGAAGAACAAGTCAAGTTACAAGTTGGAATCATGAGAAGCCTTGGTCTCCGCTATAAAAAAAAGCTCAGATAAGGGAGTGGGGCCAAGTAGGTCAGGGCCAGTCATGTAGCAACTGTGACTTACTGCTGAGTCCCAGAGAGCTGGCCAAAGCACCTAAATATCCTTCCTTCCCAGGGACAGGCATGGAGCCCAAGCAGTATCAAGCCTTCAGGTTGGGGTTCAGTTAGCTGTAGATGAGGGACAGTAGGGAGAAATGAATTAGAGGCTTCATCACTATGATTCAGAAACAAACTTCATCAATTTCTGACTCTGACAAGTATTAAGGTCTCCTGGCAAGGCGTAAATAAGATTGGACTCTCTGGGTAATATTGAGCGCTTTAGATAAAAGAAATGAAAAATTTAATAATAGTAAATGTCATTTATAAAATGAAAGCTTTTGTCCTTCCTAGGAAACATTTGTAGGTCAGTCTGTCTATATTCATCATAGAGGTTGAGTTTTGACATCAGTACCTTTTCAAGTTCATTGGTTGACAGTGCTGCTTTGGGACTTTGAAGACTTATTTAACATAATCAAAATTTAGCCTGCTGGATCATCTTAGGACTCTGAGTAGCCCATACTTTTCCGTTTCTCCCCTCATCTTTAAGCTGGACTGATTTCTCTAAGAATTATATCCTAGACAGTTCATAAGAACAGGGAACCCCAGTGCTGGTGCTAGTTAATGGCTTCTCTGTCTACAGCCTCCACCCTTCTAGCCTCATTCAATTACAGTTGGCTGGATTTTTTTTTTTTTTTGTACTTGTCCTTGTCTCCCCTGAACTTAGATTTCTCACCCAGAATCTTTATTCAGTGATTTTTGTCTTCTTTGATTAGTTTTGAAGCCCCTCTGGAGTTTGCCATATACTAGTTCCTTAGTTTCCAATTGTATCATAAACAATTCTGTGATGAATGTTATCATTCATAAATTTTTGTATTCCAAATTGTTTGCTTAGGATAAATTGCTAGAAGTGAAGTTGCTGAATCAAAGGATAGGAAATTTTGAATGCTTTTTATACATATTTCCAAATTACTTTTCAGAAAAGTTTGTATTCTCTAGTTGTATACATATATGTAAGCAGTCTTGTCCCTGAACTTTTACTAATGTCAGATGATTTTTTTTTAAGTTTGTCAGTTTGATAGACAATGGGTGGTATCATATTTTTATTTAATTTTTATTGCTAGATTAGTTGAACATATTTTCATGTTTACTGGCCATTTAAAAGTTCTTTTTTGGAAATTGTGAATATCCCTTGTCCATTTTGTTTTGGAATGTGTGCTTTTTATCCCATTGCTTCATTTATTCAACAAATATTAATTGAATATCTTTTATATACTAGGGCCAGACACTGTTCAAGGTGAACAAAATAGACAAAAATCCTTGTGATGAAGGAGGTTATATTTCAATGAAGTGAGATAGAAAGTAAAGAAATAAAATATAATATGAAAAGTGGTGATAAGGACAGTAAAGACAGCTAGGTGTGGGAAGGAGGCAGAGAATGATCGTGGAGTTGCTGTTATAAAGGTAGTCAGGGAGGCCTCACTGATATCACAGGTGTTTTAAGTGGAGACCTGCAGAAGATAAAGCATAAGCTCTGTTGATATCTGGGAAAAGCACTATAGGCAGAGGGACAATGAGTGCAAAGGCCCTAAGGCAAGACTGTGTTTCACAAGGGACTGTAGTTTGGCCGGTAAGGGGGAGAGTTAGGAGGTGAGTATGAGAGGCAACAAGGAGTGCGGTGGGGATGCAGACCATGCAGAGACTTGGAACCTGGGTGAGGAATTTGGATTTCATTTGGAGCGAGATGGAAGCAAGCCATTGGAAAGTTTTGAGTAAAGTGACATGACTTGACTCAATGTTTTAAAAGAACATTGATAGTGGTGAGTAGAGACTAGACTTTGGGGGACAGTGGTAGAATCTGGAAGAACAGTTAGTAGGAGCCTATTGCAATATGCCAGATGAGAGACGCTAGTAGCTTGGATGAAGTTGTGGTGGTGGAGGTAGTGACAAGTGACTCTAGAAAAATTTTGAACATAGAGCCAAAAGATGTTGATGAATTGGATATGGGTGGGGTATGAGAGAAAGGAGTTCAAGATGACTTCAAGGTTTTTGGCTTGAGCAACTGCTAGAGTGCAGTTACCATTTACTGAGATGGGGAAAAATGTGGGAAGAACAGGTTTGGTGGTGGTAGTAGTGACATCTTCATGATTTATGAAAGATTTATTTGTGATTAAGTATATTAATCTTTTGTCATTTAGGTGGAAAAGTTTTTTCCCAATTTGTTGTTTGTTAACTTTGTTAGTGGTATTTTGTTGTACAGAAATGTCAAATTTTTATTTTGTCATGTATTTATTAGTCTTTATAGTTTTTTGGCTTTGCCATCATATCTAGAGAGATTCTAAAAATAATCACCCATGTTTTCTTTAAGTACTCTTGTGGTTTTGTATTTGCATTTAATCTGGGTGGAATTAACCTTGGTGTATATACTTTGAATTATAGTTCAATCAGTTTTTCTCATCTAATCAACCTGATATCTGAACATCTTTAAACAATGTGATCATGCTGTGAGAAATTACTGTATCATTTCCTCTGAATTGAAAAAAGGAGGGGTGTGGCACACTGTGTAAAGAGGTATTCCATCACATATTAATTAGTGTTTAACAAGTCCTTGGTCTTATCTTTGGTTGATGACTTAGTGATCATAATTTCTGAATATATGAGGTTGTAAACATTTGTCTCCTGAGTGTCTTCCATTCCCCAAAGGTACTTGACTTAGAAAGTGGCTTTCATTGTTTCCCTCAGTGATTGTTAAATCTGCCATGTACATGTGACCTGTTTTTAACCACAGCCTGTGTCCTGCCACCAAGTATGCTTTTCTGCGGCTTCATTTTGTCAGTTGATAATTACTCTGAGATTATAAACTAAAATTTGCTTCAGCAATACAAAAATTGACTGCAATGTATACTTGTTGTTCATTTAGTCGTACTATAGATTCCAAAGCTGTAGTATACATAAATGCTTTCCACTGTTACATTCTCTGTGCAGTAGCCCCTCCCTGATACGTGGATAATTTAGAGGTGACAATAGTATTTAATTTACTGGATATTGTTCTTTAAGACAATAAACGGATTTCTTTTTATTAATAATGTTTTCCAAGTCTATAGTTGGGTGAAGTCTTTAAGATTGGAGGTAAACCTTAGAAATTTGTGTAAAGGCTAATTGAACTTAAATCTCTTAAATGTTTTGTTTTTTATAGAGAGGAAAATATGATGTTCCTAAATGGCTTTCTCCCAGTAGCATTCTGCTCCTTCAACAAATGCTACAGGTAAACTTTGTTATTTATTTTAAAATAATAAAAGTCTATTGCAATTGTTTGATCCAGCTTTTAAGATATCTGTCTTGCTGCTACATTTAGCATGATCTATTAGCTTGGAAAAATTCCATTCATCATATCTACCTTGCACATATCCTCTACTAGATCCTTAATTATGTTGTATTCTCATTTTTTTTTTTTTTAGTTATCTACCATATGTCTTTGCTGGTGTGGTTTTTCTTTTTCTTGAGCACTGTCTGTTTTCTCTAACAGCTCTTACTCTACTCTTTTATTTTATTGTTCCCACTCTTGCACATTAGATATGTAGCAGATACTGAGTAAATGGTTGAATGAGTTGATGTACAATTGAATGGGCCCTATGATCTAGTGCAGTGGTTCTCAATCTCTAACAGGTATCACAATTACCAGATGGGCTTGTTAAAACACAGGTTACTGAGCCCCATCCTCAGGGTATCTGATTCAATAGATCTGAGGTAGGACTAAAAATTTGCATTTCTAGCAAGTTCCCAGATGATGCTGTGATGCTGCTAGTCTTGGGACCACACTTTGAGAACCACTGATTTAGTGGAATGAGCCTCTGACGGTGAAAAATAGAAGTGCTGAAGTCTAGGTATCCACCCTACCGATCAATAGGCATATCACCTAAACTGGTTCTCATCTATAAAATGGGAGCCTCACTGCTACATAGTGTTAGAAGGATAAAATGAGATTGATAGGAAACACTTTGAAAATATGAGTACCTTATTAGGGCAATATTTTTTTCATTATGTATTCAGAATATCTTCTGGTTTTTCCATCTATTAAGTCATCTCCACCTATTATTCAAAATTTACCTCAGGCTCACCCACCTTGATTAAGTAGGGCCAGGCTACCAAATCTCCATAATGAGATTGAAAATGCCTCACTCTTTCTTCTAGACTCCAAAAAATTTAATCTTTGTTGATTAATTTTTCTCTCCATATTTGAAAATTACAAATGGAAAGGAAAGGTGTGCTTTTCAACTTGTTCTATGTGATTGTAAGCTCATTGGAGGTAGAGATTGCATATTCAATATGAATGCCCTGCATTGCGGCTGCTTGAATATTAAATTGGTGAATATTTCCCGTGAATAGGTTTTCCAGCAAAAGACTATTACATCATACAATAGATCAACTGAACTTCATGAATAATGTCCATACCAATGAAGTTCATGTTTGTTAAATATTTGTCTTCTAAGCCTATGGTGGTTGCTGTAGTTTTCTTGCCTCTATTGCCTTTTTTAAAGAATTTATTCCAAGGCCATTTTAAGGTCTTTGACAACATTTTTGTGATGATAAAGTTTACATCTGTTCTGATGCATTTTGAGTTCCTAGGAGGAAAAGTGTTCTGTGGTCTGTGTTTGAAATGTTAATCTCTAGCTACTTCTTAATGGCCACTAGGTGGACCCAAAGAAACGGATTTCTGTGAAAAATCTATTGAACCATCCCTGGATCATGCAGGATTACAACTGTCCTGTTGAGTGGCAAAGCAAGAATCCTGTAAGTAAAATGAAATCCAGTAGAATTTTTTTTTTTTAACTTTGTGTGATCTTGTGTGAATTCGTAAGCTACAATGATATGGTCTGAATATAAAACAAAATATATTTTATAGACTTTCTCATCAGATTGGTGTTTTGGAGACTTACAACTTAATGGACAGTGGTTTCTTAACCTGATCTGCACATGAGAATCTCCTGAGATCTTAAAAAGAAATGTCTGCTCCCCATCCCAGAACACCTAATGAATATTTTTGAAAGCTCCCTGGGGTTTCTCATGTGTAGTTAGTCACAGCGCTCTGGGAATCTCAGACAAGTTACTTACCTTTGCAAAATCTATTTATTCATCTGTAAGAAGTATGTTAAACCAGTTCTACTTCCCAGAGTAGTTACGAGGTTACAGTGGTTTTCAAACTTTTTAGCCTGTGGGGGACCCATTTACATTCTTAATATTTATTTATTAAGTCATTTTAAAGTAGCAGTAATAAACCTATTACATATTATTCCAAATATTTTTATGAAGAATAACCATTTAAAAAATAAATTTAGGAAAAATAGTGGCATTGTTTTACATCTTTGCAAATTTCTTTAAAGTCCGGCTTAATAGAAGACACTTAGATACATATCTGCTTCTGCATTCAGCCTATTTTATATGTTCTTTTTATTGAAGCATATGAACAAAATGCAGCCTTACATGGTTGTATAATTAGAAAAGGGAGAAGTATTTGAATAGCCATTCCAGATAATTTGGGCTATTCTCTGATATTCCACCAAAACTTCTGCAGTGGATTGGGACATGTGTATGGACCAACATACACAGCTTGGAAGTGGATTTCAGATATGCTACAGTGTGGACTTGGTACAGCTTTGGGGTATTTGCTTCCTGGAATAATCACACCAATAAATGTAAATACTCTTCCCAATGGCCAGCTGGTCTTGGAACAGTAGACTATACTTGCTTCAAGCCCCTTCTCACTATTCTGCCCACTATTATGGCCATGCAACCTGAGCTGAAATCTCTCCTGATTTTCCTGTCACTGTCAACTCTTAAAATTTCTCTTATCCATATTCTCCCCATCCCTCTAGGTCATCTTTAATATCTACTGAGCAAATACAATGTAATTGTAACAACTTATCAACACTGAGAGGCTGAGAGGAGCAGAGTGTGCAAAGTGTCTGAGCAGTACAACAGCAGGGCCAGGGAAGATACGGTGTGCCCCTTGCGAGGTGGAGAGAGTGGGTGGTGCAAATGCCTGTGTTCAGCCATTGGGGGTCATCATTTCTCCGTGTGTGGAGAGCTTTGCATTTCCTCTCAGCCATGATCCTAATAGAATAGGATACACTACCATTTGCAACAGAACAGATGCCAAAATGAAGAAGTCTCTGATTTCTTTGGGCCACAGTATAAAGAAAAAATATATAAACTTTTGAGTGTTCCAAAAGAATATGCAGTTTTCCTTATATCCTTTTTTTTTTTTTTCTGTTGCCCAGGCTAGAGTACAGTGGAGTCATTATAGCTCACTGCAACCTCAGCCTTCTGGGCTCAAGCCATCCTGCCTCAGCCTCCACGGTAGCTGGGACTACAGGCACATGCCATGACACCCAGCTAATTTTTCTATTTTTTTTAGTAGGGATGGGGTCTCACTCTTGCTCAGGCTGATCTCGAACTTCTTACCTCAAGCCATCCTCCTGCCTCGGCCTCCCAGAGTGCTAGGATTACAGGCGTGAGCCACCGTGCCCAGCCAGTTTTCCTTACATCTTAATATAATAATTGCTAATATTTATTGAGTACTTAGACAAGAATAGCATATCATTATAGTAGGTGCACTCTGTATATTATACTTTGGTATAATATAAATAAAGCTCTTAGGATAGTACCTTTAAGAGTCAGGCACTATTCTATGGGCTTTATGTTTTGTTAACTCCTTTAACCCATTTAATCTTCACACTAATCCTCCATGGTAGCTACTGTTACTGCCCCCATTTTGCAGGTGAAGCAACTGAGACACAGAATCATTAAGTAACTTGCCCAAGTTCAAACAACTAGAAAGTGTAGAACCAGGATTTGAACCCAGACAGAAGGGTTCTGGAATGGAATGGATCTGATAGGTCAGTTGGTTCAAGCTTAGGGCCTGTATCCTGCACATCTGTAGCCTTTATGCAAAGCGTTGCTTGTTTGGTCTCCGTTGAAATAGCTACTGGAGTGGAGTTATGGAGAGGTGGCATTGTGTTGTGGTAGAAAAACCCTGGGCTAGGAATGGAAAATGCCAGTCTTGGACAGATCACAGTAACTTTTCTGAGTCTTCATTTTATCACTTCTAATATGGATATTCTAATGCCAATCTCTTATGCACGTTTGGGTCATGTTTTGCCATTTTTAGAGTACCTTTACATGTTGTATCATTCATCTGTTTGCCTGCCTTACAGAGCTGTTATAGGATCAAATGAGTTATATACAGAAGAGGTATAAGGGATTATTGTTGCTTTTTGAAGTATTTGCTTTGCTTCCTCAGTATTAGATTTCATCAAGAGTGAACTATAAAAAATAATTCAAATTTACTTTAATATTTAAAGTATAGATGCTGTTCTATAACTCTACGCATGATCTCCTCCTACCATTTTCACACATAGCTCTAGAACCCAAGTATTGTATCCAATAGAAGTTATATTCAGTTCTATTTTCTGCCCTAGTGAACAGGAAATGTAGTAGACACAGATAATCAAAAATAATTGGCTAGATTTTGTTATGCATTTTTGTATTTCATTTAACTTGAGTATGTGTGGCTGAGAATTCAGAGCATTTAAAGTATTGAACCTCTTTGGAAAACCAAGCTTGAGATTAACCATGTTTCTTAGACATTTCATTCTCTCCAGTTCAGGAGCCCAGCAGAGATACTAGTACCTCCTTCCTACCTTTCCTCCCTTTCCTGTACTTATTAATGTCTTATGGTAAAGGTACAGAGCAGGAGGCCATAGAAGAGAGGGATTTTTTAGAGGGGTAACTTAAGATCATGGAGGGAACCCCCAAAATCTTTCCCTTCTTGCTTGAGCAATGATGACATCAATAAGAAGATACCTAAGTTGGTGTTAAAGTGTCTGGGCTTCTGAGGTTGAGACCATCCTGAAGGGGGAATCCGTAGTTCTAGGAGCTGCAAAGCTCAAAGCAACACAGTGAAAATTTATTCTTAGCATTTTGGACCTTCACAGCAGTACTAGTATTAACCTTTGTGGTCTCCATTTTCTCCGTAATCCAGAAGGTTGTGCTTGTACCAGCCAGTAATGCAAGGCTGTCTAAGTTTGTTCAAGCTGCTATAACAAAATACAATAAACTGGGTGGCTTGTAAAGAACAGAAATTTATTTCTCCCAGTTCTGGAGGCTGAGAAGTCCAAGATCAAGGAGCCAACAGCTTCATTGTCTGGTGAGGGTCAACTTTCTGGTTCATAGAATGGCTCCTTCTTTCTGTGTCCTCACATGGTGGAAGGGGAAAGGCAGCTTTCTGGGGCCTCTTTTATTAGGGCACAATTCCATTCATGAGGGCAGAGCCCATTCACAATCTGATCACTTCCTAAAGGACCCACTTCCTAATGGTGATTAGGTTTCAACATATGGATTTTGAGGGGACAAAATTGTCTTTACTGTTTCTTTTCATGATGGCAGTATGACTCTCTCTTGAGCCCACTGTTACAAGCATGCTGTTCAGAACAAGGGAAGGTTATGATATTGCTCTGCCTTGTGATGGGCAAACCTCTTTTATAGTGTTTGGTTCTGAATACCTCACCTTGAGGGGACAACCAGGAGTGTGTGATCTAAAGAAAGGACCAGAATGGTAAGGGGAATTAATCATTAAAACTGATTTGAAGGAACTGTAAAAAAGAAGACTTTGCCTATAATAGGAATTTTCACATTTCTGAAAGGCTCTTATATTCTATAATTCTAGGCAATATAATTCTTATATTCATAATTCTAGGAAATAGAATTACGACTGTTAGTGAAAATAGTTAACCATTTTTTGAGGGCATACTCTGTTTACGTGTTGTGCTAAGCACTCCCCGTATGTTACATGTATTGCAAGGCAAGTACCATTATCTTTTACAGATGATGAAATTGAAACTTAGAGAGGTGCAGTAACATGCTCAAGGTTACAGGGTTATTAAGTGATGTTGAAATTAAAACCAAAGTTTATCTAATTCCAAAGCCTTTTAGCTGTAAGGTTGTACTGACTCGCAGTGGATAGAGATCACGGGGAGAGAGACCTCAGACAGCAGGAGGGAGAAGCTAACCATCCCAACTGTGAGTCCCCTGGAGAGGAGGACTTTAAGCAGAAAGTAAAACATCACTTATTGGGGCTGTTGTGAAGAGAATTCTTACATTGCAAAGATGAACTTTAAAATTATATTCCTTCTGATTCTCTTCCCATGTGACCTTTTAAGTTTTTTTCCAGGTCCTGGCCAGGCCATTCTCACCTTTTTGGTCTTGGTGATCGCTATTCAGGTCTGAGAACCCATTTTTGGACCTAACTTTGGTGAGGTGCCATCATGTAGGATCAGAATACTTTGATAATTTCTGTCCGTTAGCAAAACAAAGTTCGTGTAGAGGCTCTCACTTATTCTTTTTTTAAAATCGTGCTTTGTGCTGGTCCCTTCAGCATAATAATGATTGTGCAGCATCTATGACACATCGTAAGGGCTCCTTGGATTTTGCTGAGCCTAAAACATAACCTGAGGTTCAATATGCTACAAGTCTGAGTCACTCTTTTACTAGTCTACCGTATAGCCACTGATTTTAGATGCCTAGATGGCTGCTCTTTGATGAAAATGCCAGTGTGGGTCTTACAGTATCCCTTGGCTGCACAACAGAATTTTAACAATTGGTCAGATTGTGATGGGGGGATATGAAGAGCTGGGAAAGAGTTCACCTTCTCGAAATGCTTGTTGTCATATGCTTACATCTTAAAAAATTATGAAGAATGTTGATTTTTTACCCAAGAGTTTGACAAATTCGTGTTGTTTTTACTTATTGGCGTTTGATTTTATAAAGTAGTTATGCTGATTTTAAAATTTCACGGCAATTAGGTATTTGTAATTTTTGATTAATAATAAGGTTTATACTTTTTTTGTAGTTTATTCACCTTGATGATGATTGTGTAACAGAACTTTCTGTACATCACAGAAACAACAGGAAAACAATGGAGCATTTAATTTCATTGGTAAGAAAGATAACGTGAATTCGAGAGTAATATCTTTTGTTTCATTGTTCTTTATTTTATCAGTGCATTAAAAATAGTATAGCATTTTTCAGACCTAAGGTTTTGTTACGGGTATCAATATTGCATTTATTTTGTATTTATATATGACTTCCACTCAGTTCTTTTCTGCTGTCTGCTGAATATCTTCTTTAAAATGAACACTCTACATTTAAGACATTGATGAAAGAGAATTATAGTGAAAAAATAATTAAGAAACAGAACAAAGTAGTCCACAGAGAATCACCAGAGTTCTAATTCTGACTCCTTTAAAGTTCTCTAACAGACGACTATGATTCTGCTGTGGAAATGAGGTAAACACAAAGCAGTTTTCTTCTAACCTAAAAGCAACTAACATCACATCACCCCCAAGCTTATGAACCAAATACCATGAAATCATTATTATGATTTCTGGTGTTAGATCATTTTAACTCTTTCAGGTGGTTAATCTCTAGATTATACCTGTGTTTTTTCTAGAGATGGGGCATTCCCAGCTGTTTCTGAGTCCAGTCTAACGTGGTGGGCAAAGATTGTACCTAGCTTTGCTCCTGGCCCAGTCTTTCATCATCTGTGATTTGTATTTGTTTTTTCTGTTCTTTAACTTGCAAAATAGAATCCTTAAGCATTTTTTTTTTCTTTTGGCTAAACAAAGCTTTTCAGTGAGGGGGAAATACAAAAGAATTTTTTTGAATGACATAATAAGCAAAGGTTCTAGAATGTATCTGGAAAATGGAAATGTAATTTACTTTTTCATGGATAATGCCTTTAAGATAATGACAAGATATATCAGGTCCTTAGTCTTTTATCAATTTAAGTTTCCATTAAAGCAATCTAAAAAAATTGTAGAACTTTTTCCTTGGGATGATCTTTAATAGAAGATTATATTTTAGATACCAAAAATTTTTATTATAGAAATTTTTAAATACCTACAAACATAGATAGAATAGTGTAATAACACTTGGGTTTCCAGGTTCTCATCGTCCAGTTTCAACAGTTAATAACATTTTGCCAATTTTATCCATATCCCAACACCCTCTCCCATTTACCCTTTCCAGGTGGGGTATTTCAAAGCAAATCATAGACATCACGTCATTTTATCCAGGAAAAATTTGGTGTTGGATTCACAAACTTATGAGGTCTTTACCTACAATTTTCAAACTCAAAAGTGAAATGGAAGTATGAATTGTTTTCCTTCTGATGCAAAAACACATAGATAATGAAGCATATTAAAGGTTGTTTTCTGGTGCTACATCTCTAAAGCTCTTCTCAGTTATTCTGAAAGTTAAGTGTGACCAACACCGAGAATGCAGTGAAGAAAGTAATAGTTTTTTTTCCTTTGTACTCTTCTCTCATTCTTTTTTCTTTTTTTCTCTCTCTTTCCCTTCCTTCCTTCCTTCCTCCCTCCCTCCCTCCCTTTTTTTCTTCCTTCCTTCCTTCCTTTCTTCCTCCCTCCCTCCCTCCCTTCCTTCCTTCCTTCCTTCCTTCCTTCTTCCTTCCTTCCTTCCTTCCTTCCTTCTCTCTTTCTCTCCCTTTCCCCTCTCCTCCCAATTCCTTTCTTTTCACAGGGTCTCACTCTGTTGCCCAGGCTGGAGCATAATAGTGTGATCATAGAGCTCACTGCAACCTCTCACTCCTGGGCTCAAGCGACCCTCCTGCCTCAGCTTCCCAAGTAGCTGGTACTACAGGTGTGCACCACCATGCCTGGCTAATTTTTTAAAAACAATTTTTGTAGAGACAGGGTCTTGCTGTGTTGCCCAGGCTAGTCTCAAACTCTTGGCCTCAAGTGATCCTCCTGCCTTGGCCTCCCAATCTTCTTTCATCCTTAAATGCCTGTTTATACTTAAGTTCAGTTCCAGAAAAATTTAAGCTATTCACTCTAGATCAGAGATTCTCATCTTGGCTGTGCTATGGAATCACCTGGGAACTTTTAAAATAGTCTAGATTTGTAACTCTCACACCCAGAAGTTATGATTCAGTTGGTCTAGGGTATGGCCAAGGCATCAGAATTTTTAAAAGCATCACAAATGATTGTGGTATGCAGCCAGGAATTGAAAAGCACTGCTCTAGAGTCTTGCCATTAAAAGCGTGGTCTAGGACCAGCAACATCAGTAAGTATCCCTTTGGTGCTTGTTAGAAATGCCTCAGACCTACTGAAATCAGAATCTGCATCTTAATCCCCAAGTGATTTGTATGTGCATTAAAGCTTGAGAAGTATTGGTCCAGGTCCATTGTTCTCAACCAAGAGTGATTTTTGCCCCTATGGAGACATTTGGCAATGTCTGGAGACATTTTATTTTATTTTTTAATTTTTAATTTTTTTTTTTGAGACAGTGTCTTGCTCTGTTGCCCAAGCTAGTTGTTCAGCCAATTTCTTTCTATTTTTAGTAGAGACAGGGCCTCGCTTTTGCTCAGGCTGGTCTCACTCTCCTGAGCTCAAACAATCCTCTCGCCTCGGCCTCCCAGAGTGCTAGGATTACAGGCGTGAGCCACCACGCCCAGCCTGGAGACATTTTAAATTGTCACAGCTGAGGGGTGTGTGTGAACCACTGGCATCTAGCGGGTAGAGGCCGGGGATGCTGCTAAACATCCTACAATGCACAGAAGAGCTCCTCACAACAAAGAATTATCCAGGTCAGACATAAATAGTGGCAAGGCTGAGAAACCCTGGTCTTGGTACTCTGAGAATTCATGTTGCTTCTTTGTACTTTCCAATTTGAAGAGCCTCAGGAAAACCAAGTTTGAGATTAGCTGGGTCTGTTAACTTTTTTTAAGGCATCTTGGAAGCTCTGTCTTTACTTTTGGGGCTGATTAGGCAGGACAGAGAGAGGTTAGTTCAGTGTGATCCGCGCTGGTATGGTGCTGCTGATCTTTGTGTGTACAAAGAGAGGGAGAAACAATATTATTCTGAAACATTCGACTCATACAGAATTCCCACTTTTATGTTGAATACGGAAGAACTCTGAACTGATTTTTATATGCAGTAGTCAGAATCTCATATATCTCATGATTTTGAGTAATCTCATTGTAGCCTTTTGAGATTCCCAACAGTGATGCTAGAGCTCCCAGCTTATTGCTTTCCTTATTTTCCCCGTTCTGCCAGCCTTGAGTGGCTCTGGATTGTGGGAACAGCCAGTTATCTGGTAGGGAACTTCACTAAGGGTCACATGTTCATATGAGAACCTGTTCACATCAAGACAGATCCCTTTCCCCTACCCTGGCGATGCAAATAGCCATGTGTGTAAAGATTGAGAGCCTCAGGAGAAGGGTCAGAGGATGGGTAGTGAGCCACCCTCAATTTCTCTTTTCATCTGGACTGGTAGCTGTCTCTCCTTAGCCCAGGTGCCTTAGAACTTCTTTAACATTTAACTGGGGATTTTGGAATGGTTTTAGTTTTCTAGAAATGGAAGCTTCTTTCTAATAGGTAAACCTATCACTTTACTTTCAGACATTTGACTTTCAAAAGAGGGAATTGCTTGTAAGATTAGGGAGACATTTGCGGATTGACATTACCTGAAAACTAATATGTTGATTTATCTGTTACTGAACACAGAACTCCCCTGTATGTCTTATCACAATGAGTAGTATACTGTGGCTATGGCAAAAAGTTATAAGAAGGATGCTTTTTACCTGGGCAAAAGGAGGGTGCTAAAACTCCTAGGGTGTTTAGAAAACTCAGCACTATCCAGGATTTGTTTACAGGGCCATTATTGGTAACAAAGTGGCACAAAGGCATTATTGATAAGTGGCAACTTGTTTCTTCTTATCCATTGTTTCTAATCAGTTTGTGATGTCTCTTTCAAAAAGGTGGCTATCATACATGAGACTATAGATAGGGACTGGGAAAAAAGAAACTTTAATGTAGTTTTTGGAAAGTGGAGAGTGATTACATAATTTTCATCCAGTTCCCAATACCTTCTCTGTGAAGCTTTTCTTTCCTTTCTTTCCCCTATCCTGTCTGGACTAAAGGCAACATTCCATAATAATTTATCACAGTATTTTATACTTGCTGTTATGCAAATTTAAAATCATGTGATTGTGGCCATCTAAAATATTAACTGATAAAATATATTAATAAAGACAAAGTTGGTAGTTGACTTTTTTAAGTCATGTACTTTGTGAGGGGGATACATAGCATTAAATATTATTAAGTATCATTAAAATTTAACACTTTAGTAGGACAGACAGTCTCATAGTCTTATGAGTGCATTATTTAGAAATTTTCAGTTAAGCATGGTGGAGTGATGAGAAAAGCCCACAAAGTAATGAGCAGCTCCATCCTATACAAAGGCCCTCTAATCAACTGTGCAATATAATTCTTCACTTTTAAATAGAAACAGACAACCAAAGAGTGCCAGAAATTTGAGGATAACTTCTAACATGAAAGTTAGAGATCAAAACGAATGGAGCAGGGTGGAGGGAGGAAAGAAGGAAAAATAAAGATACTGAGAAAAAAATGGATAATGCAGGGAATGGAAGAAAATGGCTAAAAATCACTAATTAATATTCTCAGAGATAAGAGAAGCTATTTCATTCTTGAAATAAGAGTCAGATGACTAAAAGGGAACATTCCAAGAGAGAACTCTTGAAAATCTAAAACGTGACCACAGAAATTAAAAGCTCAGTAGAAACATTTGAAAATGAAGTTAATGTGAAATCTTTTAAAAGTAGAACCTAAAGACAAAAAATGCAGAAATAGAAGAGAAGGGATAAGAATGGTCTAACCTACAAATAATAGAAGTGACAGGAAGACAAAACAGAGAAGAAAGCATCAAAGAAATAATAAAAGAAGAAATATTCCAGAACAGAAGGATATGAGTTTCTAAGAATGAAGAGGCTTAATCAGGGCTTGGCACAATGGATGAAAATCGATTCACACCAGGGCTTGTTCTAGTAGAATTTCAGAAAATTGGAGAAGAAGAGAAGATTCAGAAAGTATTCAGAGATAAAAACAAAAGGTTGTACACAAAGGCTTGGGAATCAGAAAGACTAGATTTTTCAGTAGCTATACTAGAATCAAGAAGACCATAATTCCATAAAAACTGAAACTTATCCACCTGGACTTCTATACTAAGCCAAACCCCAGAATGAAGTGTGAGAAAAGAATACAATCATTTATCAGCCATGCAGGATCTCAAAAATTTATCTCCCATGCATGGATCCTCAGGAAGTTATTGGAGGATGTGTTTCACCAAAACAAGAGAATAAACCATGAAAGAGGAATACTTATGATCTAGGAAACTAGAGATACATTTGTAGGATAGAGGTGACAGGAATTCCTAGACTGATAATCCAGTAGCAGGCTGAGAAAGAAGCCAGTTTAGATAGAGCATGGAATGCAGACATCAGGTGGAATGTCTCCAAGAGAAGGGGGAAGCAAGTTAGTGGATATGTGTGAATATGTTGAGAGGGGGTAAAGAGTATTGGAGAGTGTGGGGTTGAATTTGTAAGGAGAATAACTGACTCTTATTTTTAACTTCAGGAAAAACAAAATTATAAAGAAAAAAGGAAATGCAAGAATAGCACCCTGTGTGATTTAGCTGCGGGGCTGATATTCAGCCAGTATAGCCATATTGGTTGTTAAAATATTAAAGTATTTGTATGATGGTTGATAAATAACCACTACCTCCCTGTTGCACTGCTATCTCCCTTGAACACCCTGGGCACCACCTTCTCCCCTCATCTTGCAATTAAAAGGTTAATAATTGGCAAGGCAGGGATCTCTCAGGACCCTACTGACCTCTTGGCCTCTATTCTGATTGATTGGGGTCAGGGTACCAATTAGATATTTTGAACATTAGCCCTATTTAGTTGTGAATACTATTTATGTAATCATAGTAATATAAATATTGATTTAGCTAAAACTTGTGATAAAATTATAGTAGGAGGGAGGATCCAGGGAGGAGATTTGTGGGAAAGGGAGGAAGTTGTAGGAGACCTAAATTCTCATTTTTCATAGTAGGAATTTTATAGATAATATCTAAAGCTGAAAAAAATGTAAAGCTATATAAACATTTAATTTAGAAACATGGAATTATTAAATAATAACAGAAGAAAAAGCTAAAGTTTAAAAGTTGTTCCTTCTGAGGAGTTGATATTGTCTGTGTGTGAAAATGTGGTACAGGGGATTGTTACTTTTCATTGCATGCCTTGTAAAGCCACTGGCTTTTTAAATTCTGAATGTCTGTTACATTTAGGAAAAAAATTAATTTTAAATAAAACATTATTTCAACAAACAACTTTAGTTTTCTAAACAATTTGATCTCCTTTTTCTCTAGTGGCAATATGATCACCTCACAGCTACCTATCTTTTGCTTCTAACCAAGAAAGCTCGGGGAAAACCAGTTCGTTTAAGGCTTCTTTCCTGTGGACAAGCCAGTGCTTCCCCATTCACAGACATCAAGGTAAATGTTAGAGCCTTTTGTGTGAACACCTGTTGGTCTTGCCATGTGTCTGCACTGTTCATGAGTTGGATACACCACTGGGAAAGTAAACTTTGGTGTCAAGGAGCTTGAGGAAAGACATTTTATGATTTAAACATTTTTGATGAGAAAAATGGGAAGTTCTGAACTTGAACTTTAAAATTTTGGATGTTAAGACAGCATTTTACAAACCTCATCTCCTACCATTCCTTTTTTTTTTTTTCATAAAAGCAATTCTTGATTGTTGTAGAAAAATTTTAAGCCACAGATGAACTGAAAGGAAAATAGAATTTACCTATAAACCTACTAGCTTTAGATGATATATAATAGTTAATATTTACTGTGTCTTTTCAGTCTTTTTTTTAGAGTGCTTATTTATATGATTTATGTACATTCAAGTGCTTTTAAAGGATACAGTATTATTGAATTGTAGAGAACAATTTAAAAATTATTGGGAATAAGATCTGCGAATATAGGATATATTGTACTTTATATGACATGAAATGTTTTGATATTTATATTAATTGTATGGGGTTTTTTTCATTTTTAAATTTGTATTCCTTTATGGAGATTGGGAAGTTTCAGATTTATTAACCTTTGTGTTTCTTACTGTGTTTTTGTTTTGTTTTTGTTTTGAGCAGTAGCTATAACTCATGCAACTCAAATTCCTTGTAAGAGAGTTAGTTATAACCAAATTATTTTTCTCTATTTTGTTATCTTTGTCTCAGTTTTGTCATGGACTATTAGAATGGTGGAAAAATGCTGCATATTTGGAAGCACTATGTCATTCCTAAATGCTTTCATTGCTTTCTGTTTTTTGTGTGATTCTTTGTATCTCCCATGGCTTAAAATTCAACTATACAAATACTTTGCCAGCTGGATATGGAACTTTGTAATATAATCCTCCCTCAGATTAATTCAGGTTGCAATTTAAATAATTTTAGCACTAGGGAACTGTAGTTTTGTTATTTTCAGAGAGAAGTTGGTTTTCTTTATGGAATCCAAGATAACCCAAATGACTTTGTGGATGAAGTTATTATTTTTTTTTCTATAGATCTTAAAACTGTGAAAAAAAAAATGTTAAAATGCCATTTCTTTCACGATCTGTTGTTGAATCCTCCCCCTGCCCCCAAATTCCTTTAACACCTCATTTAGATCTCTTTTTGGCATTTGTCAATCATGTGCCATGGGTATAGTGGGGTCTTATGTCCCCGCCTTCCTTCTTCCCTTCTTAATTGATCTTTTGACCAAACAAAGGACTAAAAGTATCAGTGCAAGTGGCTATTGTGTTAGGAAGTTTCTGAAGAAAAGCAATCTTATTCCTGGGATGGTTTTCTAGTCTGTTCTTGGAAAGTTTTATTAAGCTGGTGAATACCTATGCCCAGGCAGATCTTTTGTACCTGAGCTCCAAGAAGCATCTCATCACCCATTCTGCTCACATTGCCAAGCCCTTTAAACTTTCAGACTCAAGTAACACATTTGAGTCCATGAGGACACAAAACCTTGAACTCTGCTTCTGATCGGGGTAATTTCAGAAAGGTATTAGATACCTCTATACTTAGGATAATCATTTTAGCTAAAATTTAAAATTTGTAACACTGCACTTAAGAGATCTGAGCCATTGGAATTTCTTATATCTGAATTTTCTTATATCTTATATCCTGGTCTCAGTTGAGCTGCTTATATGATTTTTAAAGTAGCCAAATATAAAATATCTAGGAAGATATTTACTCTTATCTTTCATCTACTACCTAACAAGCATTTACCTAATAATTTAATTATTTGGGCAGTCATATTAATCAATTTTTATTACACATTGAGAGGCATTTTAGTGATAAGAAATAAAAGTTTGGGTTCTTTTCTGATCATTTATGCAAATTATTGATACTTAAAGCAAGCCACATAGTCTCTTTGTACTGTTCTCCGCCTTGATAGCATCACCCTTTTTTTCTGAGTTATTTATAAAAAAGTAAGTAATCCTGAACTACCAATCAATAAATGGCACTTTCAGTGAAACAGTAATTCAGTCTGATCCAAGAATCACAAAAGACCACATCATTTGCAACATCATTAGCATTTTCACCATGCTAGTGTCTTGGGAAACAAATAAGTATAAAATGGGGTACTTGCTCTCTAACAGTCAAGGTGAGGCATGACATATATATATATAAACAATACTACATCGTAGTGGATGATAGGGGCCAGATAAGTGTCCAGAGGTGTGCTGTGGGGGCTTTAGATGACGGGAGTCAACACCATGGGAGATCCAAACTGAACAGATAGTCAAGTTTAGAAAAGTGAAAAAGAAGGAGCATAGTATTCAAGGCAAGATAAATGGAATTAGCAAATGCTCAGGCACCGAATTGTGCTTGATCTATTCTGTTGAAGTTGCTAGACTTGCTTGGTTAAAAAGAAGAATTCAAGTAGAGGAAGGGTGATAGAGGGAGAGAGAGTAAGTGAGCTGGAAAAGTAGGTAAGAGCTAGATTGTAAAGAACCTGAAGTGCCATGCCAGAGTTTTAGAAGTTGTGCAATAGGAAATGGGAATTTTTGAGCAAAACAGAGAGACATGACTATGATTTTGAAAAATTCATCCAGTGGTGTATAGAATCATTCTGTTAGGGGCGATGTGTGTACTGTTACTCCCTACCGCAGTACCAGTGACAGCCCTCAGTCGTACAACACTGTACTTTCCCCACCAATTCTAGACTTAGCTTTAAGATTTTTCTTAGCCTGGCACTCCATGCAGCCAGTTGTAATTGATGATGATTGACAGTCCTGGAGAATTCCATCATCCTTGGTTGAGAGGGTGGAAAGATTAGTGGCAGAGACCATATTTTCTGTTTGAATAATCCAGGTATGAGAAGAAGATTTGTCCTTGAACTAGAATAGTGGCAGTGGGACTGGAAAAGAAGGCTGGGGTATGAGAAATTCAAGTAAAATTACCTTGCCAGGTTAACAAGATGTTCAGAGAAAAGGAAGGAGGGAGAAATAAAAAATCCAAATATACCTCCACACTCTTGAATTCAGGATATATCTAGTATACCCTTAGTTAATAAAGGGAGAACACTGAGAGAAAATAAACTATTCATAGTAGTGTTAACATACATATGTCCCAAATGTCCTACCCCTGGGAGATCTTTGGTAACGCTAATTATTTCTGGTAGAAACTACTCTGTATTTCTTACAAGTGAGAAACTTGTATTTCAAAGTCATTTCCCTTCCATCTTCTGCTTTGTCAAATCTTTTTATTTGTAAATTTGCAAAGAACTTGTATTATAGTGATTATGTGATAATGATAAGCTAGGTAGCATGCCATATAACACAAGAATGTTCCAAGGTATATTATTTGAGAATCAGAGCTTTTCCTATCATAATTTGACCTAAAATTTTCTGACTTCCTGTTTCATGTACTGGATAGTGAGCTTCTTCAATATACTGTCTCTCATTTGTTTTTGCTTTCAGGGTCTTGCCCTGTGCCTGAAATATACTAAAGTTGTGTGCCACATAATGACATTTTGATTAATGTTGGACTGCATATACAATGGTGGTCCCATAAGATTATAATATTATATTTTTAGTGTACCCTTTCTATGTTTAGATACACAAATATTTACCATTGTGTTACAGTTGCCTACAATATTCAATACAGTAACATGCTGTACAGGTACGTAGACTAGAAGCAGTAGGCTATGCCATATAGCCTAAGATGTAGTAGGCTATGCTATCTAGTATGCTCTGATGTTTGCACAATGACAAAAATCGCCTAGCAACGCATTTCTCAGGATGTATCTTTGTCATTGAGTGACGCATGACTGTATTCTAAGAATTGAATCACAGTGCTATTGTTTTTTCATCAAATAGTCAAAGAATCTGAGTCTGGAAGATGTGGCCACAGGTGATGAAAGGAATGTGGCTGGATTAATAGACTATGAATGGAGTGAAGATAATTTATCAACAGGTGTGGCTACTCCCCAAAAATCACAGGTTGGTAATTTTTATTACTATTTAAAGCAAATATATTGTCTCAATTATAAAAACAATTAGACTAACATGAAACCAAGTGTGTGCTTGCAAATTTAATGAATCCCTAAACCATTGAAAACATTAATGAGATATTATTGGAATATGACTGAAAGGGAAGTCAGTTATTTCCAAGTTGAAGAAAGCTGATTCCATTTTGGATTACTGCTCCTTTTTTTCCTTTTCCTCTTTTTTAAATGAAGTATGATTTACATGTAGTTAAATAATTAATTTCACCCTTTTTAGTATGCAGTTCTGTGTGTTTTGACAAATGCATACAGTTGTGTAACCACCACCAGCATTGAGATGTAGAGCAGTTCCATTGCTTCTCAAAATTTTCTCATGCCCCTTTGTGGTCCACCCCCACTCCCCAACTCTGAGTGGCAATTAATCTATTTTTCTTTCCTTTTGATAATCTTTTCATCCCGCTTGAAGTTTGTCGAGCTTCTTAGATGTGTAGGTGAATGTTTATTACCAAATTTGAGAAATTTTTGGCCATTATTTTTTTTAAATCTTTTTTTTGCCCCATTCTATGTCTTCTGGGGCTTATGTGTATATTGGCAGACTTGATAGTGCCCTACAGTTCTCTGAGACTCTGTTCATTTTTCTTTATTCTTTTTTTCTTTCTGTTCTTCAGACTAGAAATTTAAATGAACTTTTCCCCAAGTTTCCAATTCTTTGTTCTGCCTACTGAAAATGATATTGAACCCCTCTAGTGAATTTTTTGTTATTTTTATTGTACTTTTCAACTCCAGAATTTCTGTCTGGTTCTTTTTAATAATTTTATCGCTTTATTGATACTCTCTGTTGTGACATTGTTCTTACACTTTCCTTTAGTTCTTTACATAATGATTTCCTTTTGTTCTTTGAACATATTTAAGTCTTTGCCTGGTAAGTCCAATGTCTGGGTTTCTTCAGGGACGCTTTCTGTTGGCTGCTTTTCTTCCTTGTACGTGGGCCATATTTTCCTAAGTAAATGCACAGTCTTTGGTGTCAGTGCAGTTCTATACATGTATTAATACATGGCCTTCTAGATTCCCAGGTATATTTCAGAGCTTTTTGAAGACACTATGGACATCTTATTTTTCAGCTTTCCTTTAAGCCTTTTGGTTAGTCTACTGCAACAGTCCCCAACCTTTTTGGCACCAGGGACCATTTTCATGGAAGACAATTTTTCCACGGACTGGGGAGTGGAGGGATTGTTTCGGTATGATTCAAGTGTATTACATTTATTGTGCACTTTATTTCTATTATTATTACATTGTAATATATAATGAAATAATTATACAACTCACCATGATGCAGAATCAGCGGGAGTGCTGAGCCAGTTTTTCTGCAACTAGGCACTCCCATCTGGGGCGATAGGAGACAGTCACTGATCTGGCAGGATGCGGAGCTCAGCGATACAAGTAGTGGAGAGCGGCTGTAAATACAGATGCAGCTTTGCTTGCCTCCTGCTGTGTGCCCAGTTCCTGACAGGTCACAGAATGGTAATGGTCCATGGCCTTGGGGTTGGGGACAGCAGCTTTAGAACACTTAATCTCTGATTACGATTCTTAGATTACATGCTAGTGAGGTGTCCAGTGTTTTAGCTCTCTAATTTTTTTAGCTTTTTATTTTGAAATATTTATGGAGTCTTAGGAAGTTATTCAAGATACTACTCTGCTCTCTTCTTGCTTCTGTTGTTGCTGTTGAGAAATCAGTGTCAAACTAGTTCCTTTCTAGTTTGTCTGTCTTTTCTCTCTGGCTTCTTTTAGGATCTTCTCTTTATTTTTGGCATTGTGGGGTTTCTCCATTAGGGCTGCTATATTGTACAACTCCAGGGAACACATACCATCCCTGTACTGTCTGTGTAGATAGTGTCCTCTAGAGTTGTATAACCTGGGAATTATAAATGTGGATTTCTTTTTATTTATCCTATTTATGATTCATCGTGCTTGCTATATGTGAGGATTTGTATCTTTAATCAATTTTGGAAAATTACTTGAATAATTGCTTCTTTAGCACTGTCCATATTATCTATCTCTGGAACTTAGAACAGACGTATGTTAGACTATCTCACTTCATTTTCTACTTACCTTAAATCATCTGTCTATATCCCATATCCTTTTCTACCTGGGCTACATTCTGGATAATGTTTTCAAATTTTCCTATTTAGAAATTCTCTTTTTATTTCTAATCTGTTATTTGATATGTCTGTAGAGTTTTTCACTTTTATCATTATATTTTTTTATTTCTAGAGGTTTTTCTTCTTTTTCAAATCTATTTGAACATTTTTAGTCTCTTTTTCTTTTCTCATGTTTTTAATTTCTTTCATTATTTTAAACATGGGAACATATTTATGTTCTATATTTGATAGTTTTAATATCTGACATCTTTATGGTCTGATTGTACTGGTTTTCTTTTTGTGTGCTGACTTTTGCTCATAGTGCTTGCATCTTTTAGAATTTTTGTTATAGGTTCATTTTTCTTTGAACTCTGTGGGAATTCTTTGAGGCTTGGGTTAAGGGTTGAGGGCTTGGGTTGGGTTGGATTTAAGCTTATTTTTCAGCTAGGAACCATGTTTGCTTCTACTAGTTTCCTGGGGCACAACCAATTTAGGATGACTTTAAATTAAATTTAGGCTTGAGGTTTGTGGGATCATGCAGGTAGTACTAATTTGGACCTTATACCTATGTGAAGACTGTCCTTTGGTTACTTACAAATTATTAAAAGAGACTTTTTTTCCTCCTCCAGATCCAAGGCCAAGAGTTTCTTGCTGATTCCCTTTGAAAGGCAGATTTATATTTAATTCACCTTTTCATTTTAATTATAGCCCCTCCTGGCTTCACGTGGGAGCTTTGGATCTAACTTACTACCTTGTATAGGCCTAAGGCTTCTTTGACTGTTAAAACTCTTGCTGCAGGTTATCAGAGATAGTAGGTAGATGCCCTTAGGGCAGCAGAAAGTTTCAACCTTGGTTACATCTTTGGATTCATGCTCATGTTTTTAGTTTGACCTCTGAGGATTTTCCTTACTCTTTTGCAAGCTCAACCATAAATTTGAAAGAATTAAAATTTCCTTTTATTCAACATTTCTGTTAGAATAGTTTAACATGTTTTTTCTGCTCTAATCATGGACTAAATTTTTTTATTTGGTACATATCTTAGGCAAACCATGGCAATCTAGGTATGGAAAGCATTTCTTAGGGATTTATTTGAGGCCTGGGATCTGGGTATGTTTAAACACTCGGCCTGAAGAAACATGTTGAAAATTACCTGCCAATAAAACAGACTAAAGTGATCTACATACACTAAAGAGAACTGAATATACATTTTCAAATTTCCTGGTATTGCCAATAATGTTTTTTTTGATAGTATTCTATTTTAATAAAAATAGTGCAAGGTAATTTGCAAATTATTAAGGCATATTATAAAAGAAATTGACTTTTCTTCCTCTTCAGTGTGCTTTATCCACTAACTTTTTTTTTCCAGTTTACCAGGCATTGGACAGAATCAAATGGGCTGAAATCTAAATCATTAACTCCAGTATTATGCAAAGCATCTGCAAATAAATTAAAGAACAAAGAGAATGTATATACTCCTAAGTCTGCTGTAAAGAATGAAGAGTACTTTGTAATTCCTGAGCCAAAGACTCCAGCTAATAAGAACCAGCATAAGAGAGAAATACTTACCACACCAAATTGTTATACTACACCCTCAAAAGGTATTTGCTTGATGGTGCATGCCTGTAGTCCCAGCTGTTAGGGAGGCTGAGGCAGGAAGATCACTTGGGTCCAGGAGCTTGAGGTTGCAGTGAGCTATGTTGATGACACTGTACTCTAGCCGGGGCGACAGAGTGAGACCCTGTCTCAAAAAAAAAAGAAGTAGAGAGAATAAAGATGAATAGTCATAAATAAAACCAAACCCCTGATCTCCTTTTAAAAACTTGATATCTTATCTTTGTTATTCTTTTTTTCTCTTTTTGAGACAAGAGTCTCACTCTGTTGCCCGGGCTAGGGTGCTGTGGCGTCAGCCTAGCTCACAGCAACCTCAGACTCCTGGGCTCAGGCAATCCTCCTCCTGCCTCTGCCTCCCGGGTAGCTGGGATTACAGGCACCCGCCACCATGCCTGGCTAATTTTTTCTATTTTTAGTTGTTTGGCTAATTTCCTTCTGTTTATAGTAGAGACGGGGTCTCAAGCTCCTGAGCTCAAGCGATCCTCCCGCCTCAGTCTCCCAGAGTGCTAGGATTACAGGCGTGAGCCACCGCACCAGCCTATCTTTGTTATTCTAATGTGAATATTATTACCTCTGAGGGGTATAAAAGTTTTAGATCATAAACAAAAAGTTAACTAGTCAGTGGTAACCAAATTTGCTTTTTTTTTTGTCAAGTCTTCCCTTAACACTTTATTTAAAAGAGCCTCCTCCTATCCACCCTGCTCCCCTTATAGTTGTTTCTTTCTTATTTTGACAGTCTCCCCAAATAGAATGCCCACCCTTAAGATATGTCCTGAATCCTACCATTTGTGATGGTAGAGGATTTGTTTCATTCTCTGCCATATCTCTATAGTCTAGAAAAGTACCTGTGTTATAATTGGTTCTCAGTACATAATTCGTTGAATGAATGAACATATGTTTTCTGGTTCAAATCACAATTTTTTTTTTACCGGTAACTGATTTGTTAATGCAAATTTGTCACAAATTATCTGAGATGCAAATACCCTACTTAGAATAAAGCACAAAATTCTGAAACAGGGAATATAAAAAATAATATAAAAATAAAATTTCACATTTCTTTAATAAGTTATGTCAAGCTTTCACCTGAAATGATTCTCTTTGCCTAAAAGAAGTTGAATAGGGCTATGAATTGAATTAATTCCTTTCAATACCATATCAATTAAAAGCATAAACTGGGCCCACATATAATAACAGATTGACTTTTATTTATAGAAAGGAGAATCAATAATTATGAGATCTATATTTATATGATCTATTTAGATTTATCATATGATATTTATAATAAAATCATAAGCATGGCCTCAGTTTAAAGAAAAAGAAGAGCCATACATGCAAGGCAAAATAATTTTGTTTTTATTATAAATCACACAGAAACATTTCTTTAAAGAGTTAGAGCCTTTGACATCACTGCCCAAGTGATTACAGTATTTCTGAGTCAATGAATAAGGTGATGTATGCATTATTGATAGAAATTTTGGACCATAGTATATCAGCTACATATGGTTTGTGTTTGTTGTGTTTCTTATAGCTAGAAACCGGTGCCTGAAAGAAACCCCAATAAAAACGCCAGTAAATTCAACAGGAACAGACAAATTAATGGCAGGTGTCATTAGCCCTGAGAGGCGGTAAGTGTTCAGTTTTTTAGACTCTTTGATCATTAGTATATATAACAAGATTTCCTTTTTCATGTGTTAAACCTGATTAAGGTGAATCATCACATAGATTCTGTTGGAGATTGTAGGAATATCTGTCTATATGAGGATGGTCTGTGACTTTTACTAGACCTGTTGCCACTGCCTTCCTCATGGGGTAGAATCGTGAAACTGATCAAAAGTAGGACTGGCACCTTAACTTAAAGTACAGCAGGCTAGAAAGACAGTGGCCCTCGCCCCAGGCATGTACTTCCCTTGCTGAGGCCCATCTTTCCCTATGCTCCTCTCAGTAGAGTATAGATAGCTACCAACAGATATTAGTTCTCCCAAATAGTAAAGATACTAACTGGTGTTTCAGAGAAAACCCACTCCTCTTTGAAAAGTTCTGTAGCATAGATGACCCTTCATTGTCTTTTATAGCTATTTTTTAAAAGTGTGATCCATTTTGGTGACAGTTGGGAGAAGTAGAATGTAAACTGGTTATTAGATGATACTATGGAATTATTATTCTTCTTCTTGACATGATATGGCAGTGTGATTATGTAAGAAAATGTCCTTATTCATTGGAGATGTATACTGAAGTGTTTCAGAGTAAAGTGTCATGATGTCTTTAGATGGGTTACTTTCACATAGCTTAGCAAATAAGTAATATATTTAATGTATTTATTATCTGTATACATAGAAAAAGCAAATGTGTCAAAATATTAACAATTGTTGAATCTAGGAGGATATATGGGTGTTCATTGTACTGTTCTTTCAACTTTTCAAGTGTTTTTATTTGACACTTTATAAAAAGGAAGGGGAAAAATATTAATAATTTTGCTAAGTGGCAGTTGGCTGGGAGAAGGGTGATGGCTCCTTTCTAGAGGGAGATGGCTTTGGGGCTCTCTGAGGAGGATTAAGGTGATCCAGCCCTGGCATGCCTGAATGAGGCACCCTAATGTGTGTAAAGGGACAAAAGCTGGCCCTTGAAGGCCCCAGCAGGCAAGAGGCCCAACTTTGTGTTTTTTTTTAAGGTGCCGTTCAGTGGAACTAGATCTCAACCAAGCACACATGGAGGATACTCCAAAAAGAAAAGGAGCCAAAGTATTTGGGAGCCTTGAAAGGGGACTGGATAAGGTTATCACTGTGCTTACCAGGAGCAAAAGGAAGGACTCCACCAAAGATGGGCCACGAAGGCTAAAGGTAAGTAGACTGGAATTCTTTAATGTGAATATCAGAAGCTGACTGCTAGCTGCATTGCTTTTTTGTTTGTTTCAAAAAGAAAAGTACTGAATGAATTTATTAGTATTTTTTATTTCCTTATTTATTCATTTAGTTAATATATATTTTTCGAGTAACTAACATATGCATGTTACTATGCAGAGGGCTTTGAGAATGCAGAGGTTAATTAGATACAGTCACTCCCTTCAAGGACCAAACAGCTATAATTCAGATATTCAGGAGCAAGCGGAGGGATTAATCATAGAGGAAGCATGGAGGTGAGGAAGCATGGGGCACATAGGGGAAACTGAGAGATGGCTTCAGGATGGGGAACTCGAGCTCAGTTGTGTCTCTGACACACAGAACAGTCCCTGACACATAGCTTCTTTTGTAGGCTCTTGGGAAATACCTGAATGCATGGGAAGATTATTGAACTTTGAGCATGGTGTGTGAGGAAAGTAGTGCATGGTGGGCTAGCAAGGTAGGCTGGGATGTCCTCAAGGCCTGGCTGAGAGGTTTGGATCTTATTTGCTAGACCTGTTATACTTTAAAAGGATTAACATATTAGTGGTGTGGACAATATATTTGGTATAGAAGAGAAAGGAAAATAAGCCATTAGGAGATACAAAATACTTCTTACTCTATTGGATTCTCTCTGAGCATTCATCCAGGCATCTAATGAATGACACTTTTGTTTGGTGGAAGTGTAGGAAATAAGAGGCAAAGGTGCGAGTAAGACACAGCCCATGTCCTTGAGGAACTCATAGAGTGGCAGTGAACACAGGCTGTGATGTTGCCCTGACACACTGGGCTCAGTGCTATAGTGAAAACATGTTCCAAGCGTGTGGCTCCAGAAAAGGGAGGAGAGAAGATGGTAGTGTTCTCATGACTTGGGGACTGGATCTGTGTTTAGTTTTTGCAAGGAGACTATTATATTGAACAAATCTGGATGGTTTGAGGGAAGGAAAATGCAGAGCTATTGGGCAGAAGAGTGTTTAAGCAGAGAATGAGAATGTTCTGAGATCCTATTTATATTCTGTCTTAAAGTGGAAGAAGATAGGACTTACCCATTAGTATTCACTGCCTCGTTGAACTTATGTAGTGCATGAACTTTACGTTACATGTGGCTATTTGTTAGACATATCCTTTATCCTTTTATTCTGGGGTTTCTCTAGTTGGAGACAGTTATGAACTACTTCAAACTATGGTAGTAAGAAAACCACAGTACCATTCCACTAAAAAACATTAAATAAATAAAATTAAGGAAACTCGTTCAACCATATACATTATTGAGAAGCTAAGCAGTTATCAAATACTAATGGATTATGTTCTAAAAATGTTCACGTAATGTAAATTTTTTCGGAATCTGAATGCATTTTTCTATAGAAACTCCTGCAGTGTTTGTTAGCTTTCTAGGTACTTACCCAGTACTTCTAGAATGTAGGAGAACAACCACAAGATTGGTCTTAGGTTCTAGCTCCAGCTTCATACTGTATAGCTTTGATAAGTCATTCTATCCTTGACTTGTTCAATTTCATTGTAAAATCTAGAGATAATGCCTACCCCGGCAACCTCCCAAGACTCCACACATGGGATGCTACATTGCGTACAAGATGCTTTATTAATATAAGGTGGTGTTCCATTGTCAGGGGTCGTTATTGTTGTCAATGTTGAGCATCTCAACCTCCATGTAGCAGAACTGTACTCCTAATTAGCACAAACTTTAGATCTGAAACTTAATTTAACTTTGAGTTTAACTTTAATGCTTTAAGTTTTGCTGAACTGAAGGACTTGTTTTAGGAAATTAGCTTCATATCTTCCACTAACTTCTTATGTAGTGTTAAAAAACTATAACCAGAAAAGTTGACAGAATAATACAAAGAATACTTAGTTTTTTAAGATAGCACATCGTATATAATTAAGCCCTCTTTTAGGAAGCAATTTATAAAAACCTGAAATTTAAATAAGAGCATGAATTCTTTATTTTACAAAAGCAATAATTTAAATTGTGATTTGAAAGTGTTCAGTTTATTATTTACCTTGACAGAACCAATTTAATTTAATGAAAAAGCCTTAGATTAGGAGCCAGGATCCCATCATTTACACTCACCTTCTCAATATTTGCTATGTCAACATATCATGTGCACTGTTATTTATATGGTATTCTCTTTATATTGATTCACTTTTAAAAAACAGATTTATAAACTGGGCATGGTGGCATGTACTTATAATCCCAGCTATTCGGGAGGCCACGACAGGAGGATTGCATGGCCCTGGGAGGTTGAGGCCAGACTAGACTATATAGTGAGGCCAGAGAGACTATATAATCTCTTCAAAAAGATTTATAGAAGTATAACTGACATATAATAAGTTGTACATACAAAAAATGTACAAGCTGAGTGCGATGGTTCACACCTGTAGTTCCAGCTGCTTGGGAGGCTGAGGTGGGAGGATCACTTAAGCCCAGGAGGTTGAAGGTGTAGTGAGCTATGATGACACCACTGCACTCCAGCGTGAGTAACAGAGCAAGAGCCTGTCTCTAAAATAATAAAATAAAAAATAAATAAAATATACAGTTAATATGCTTTGGCATTATATATAACACCTGTGAAACCACTTTTTAAAAACTCAAATTTATATAAAAGGAAACTATATATTACTAGTTTTTGCTAATCATTTTTCTAAATCAGATTGGAACAAATACATAAATATCAAAAAATATTTATCTGTGTACCACCCAGAGTTATCTTGTGTATCTTGCATCATACTATGGGAAACACTACCTTAAGAAATTTATATCTCTTCTTCAGACCACAGATTCTTATTTTGAAAAGTAAGGTAGTTGGTTCCTTTCCTACCTCAGCATTTTATTATTTATGAAAAGAACTCAAATCTGAAAGACATAGAAATTATGATATTGTTTGATAGTGAAGGTACTACTGGGAAGGCAGGAATTTTTATGTCTCTAGGAACTACTAAAACAGTGCCTGGTATATAGTAAACATTCAGTAAATAGTTATTGGATGAATGAATAGATATATACCAATTAGGAATGAAATTATCTCTGATCCAGCTACATAGCTACATAGTGAGACCCCATCTCTACAAAAAAATTAAAAAATTAACGGGACCTGTTGTTGCATGCCTGTAATCCCAGCTACGTGGGAGGCTGAGGCAGGAGGATTGCTTGAGCCCAAGAGGTTGAGGTTGCAGTGAGCTAATGATGACACCACTGTACTTTAGTCTGGGCAACAGAGTGAGATCCTGTCTCAAAAAAAAAAAAAAAGAAAAGAAAAAGATTATCTTTGAGAATTGTGCTCTTGGTTAATGAGAAAAAATAGTTTTTAAAAGGTGTGCCTGTTATATTCATTTCCTTATAGAATTGTCAAAGAATCAGCTCCTGGAATTCTGTAACATTCTTTAAATAATCCAGAAAGAATGAAGGAAACATATCCAACTATATACAAACCAAACTTTGTAGGATATTTGTTTCATCTTCCCACAGTTTACATTTCAAGACTGTTTCTATCATAATGTGGGAAGGGAGAAATAGGTAAAGCTCAGATAGATTGATGTTATGTAATATTTATTTTTTTTAAAAAAAAATAGGAGAAGAAGTTGAAAGTATAAAAAGGAAGATAGTAAATTCATTTCTCCACGCTTTCCCAGGGCCATTAGTTTACCAAGAGTTGGCTGTAAATTTTTTCAGTAATTTTCTGGAAATAGTTCCATTTGGAAAGGTACTATATTGAGGAGTTTTAGAACTCTGGATCTGGTAAGATGGTCTTTGTGTTGATGTAGAGATTTACTTCTCACTCCTTCTTTTTCTTTTTTTAAGCTTCACTATAATGTGACTACAACCAGATTAGTAAATCCGGATCAACTCTTGAATGAAATAATGTCTATTCTTCCGGAGAAGCATGTTGACTTCGTACAAAAGGGGTAAGAAGCACACTTACAGGCTGTTGCATTTATTACTTAATGTCTTTTGGACTTTGAAAAAATAGGGATTGATCCCCACCTCCCACTCCCTGTTCTTTTAAAAAAATATGTCTCTCCCACCTCATTCCAAAAAGCTTTTAAGGTAGTGTCATTGTTTATAATTTATTCTCTTTTATTTTGTGTGAGCTATAAAAGTTTTTAAAGCACACATATTGTCCCACTTTCAAAGCTAGACTTTTCATTTCAAAATAGCAAAATTTGAACTTCTTTCATTTTCCTTTTAGATCTTCTATTTCCTTTGATTTTTAGCTTTATGATAATAGTTATAAATTGTGATCTAAATTTGTGAGATGTTTCAAACAAATCAGGGATTTAGATAGAATCCTTCTTAGCTGGCTATTTTACAGGATTTTCAGTGCTTTAGGAAGTTATTTCACTTTAACTCTTCCCACTGTTGAATGAATTGCCCTGAAATGCTCTTTAGTTATGATCTCATGGTCTGAATCGCCAGACATCTTCTGGTTACACAAGATGTCCATATTTGTAAGCATTTCCATTCAGTTATGTCTCTTTAAAATTTCTTTATTGAGCAACCAGTAGAGCCACAAATAGATTTAAATCATGTAAACAGAATTGTCAGTATAGAGTAAGATTTTCAGAAACAATCTTTCGCAAATATAATTTTATTTTTTACTTACCTGTGAATGTTGGCAAGTGTTTCTTACATGAACCCTGAGCTCTCTATCAAGAGATCACTAACTAGCTATTAACTAATACTTTGTCCTTCTAACTTCCTAATCAACCAGGAGGTTTCTGCCTTGACTGCCTTCTTTTCTTTTTACTTTCATTGCTTGTTTTTTATCTTCTTTGACATAAAGCAGACAAAAGTTAACTTTTTCAATGGTGTGGTGTTATGAATTTTGGTTATATTCCATTATCATCTTTTTCCAATCAGGATGAATTACTCACTACTATCTCCCATATGACTAAATTGTTCTATGCTTCATCATCCTGTCAAGGACCTTAACTAAGGGAACTCCTTTTGGCATTTCTGATATTGACCGCTTAGTTTTAAGAGATCAAGCCACTAAGTTAGAAAAAGAATGATATTTTGTGAAACTTCATAATACATAATAAACAATGTAATTTCTCCATACATCTGTGGAATAGTGCCTGATTATGTGCCCTTAAATATTAAGGGAACTGAAATTTAAAATCGATCCTATTGTTTATTGTTAAGATCAGTAAGACATATAAAATGTAAAATATTAATATAATGTAAACTAATCCAAAAAATTTTATTTACACAAATTAAATGTATGCAACTTTTCGGAATCATACCTATTTCTTAGGGTGAGTTTAAGGCTTCACTTGAGACTGGGCTTTCCATTATCAAAGTAGCTAATGTGACAGTTCTAGCTATAAATTCCATACATTTCAGCTGTGGGAATGTACCATCTCCTTGGGCTTTCTTTTGCTTTTCTTTCTGTCATAAAGTGTTGTGATGATCATAACCTCTTATTACTATTAGAAAAACCTCAAAAATGTGGATCCGTTTCTGATAGTTGAGTGACTTCAGCTTTATTTGTATGAAAGACAGAAGTTTCTGATGAGATGCACACACAAAATATTTCTCATCTTCCCCGTGCTTTCCTTTGTTGTGAATATTGTGGAAATCACCTAATGTTCATGGATTACACTGTTGAAAGGGTTGCATAAAGAATGCCACATTTCTTGAGCGTGAATGGTATGTACAGCTATGAAAGAAGGGCTTTTCTTTAGAGCACGGGAGAATTCTGGTAAAGCCTTTTCATGCTTATTTTTTCTTAGGATCCTAGTTCAGCTTCTGGGAAAACACCAGTCATACTCCATTACTAAAGCATAGCTAGTTAATTTGGAAACTGTAAACAGTAATACATTGCTTAATATGAAATAATGGTTCATTTTCTCCACTAGCCTCCTAGAGGCTTAGAAAACTCTCGTATTATACAGAATATGGTTCTCCTACTAACTGGCTTCTTATCTGGTTTTTCACAGTTATACACTGAAGTGTCAAACACAGTCAGATTTTGGCAAAGTGACAATGCAGTTTGAACTAGAAGTGTGCTGGCTTCAAAAACCTGATGTGGTGGGTATCAGGAGGCAGCGGCTTAAGGGCGATGCCTGGGTTTACAAGAGATTAGTGGAAGACATCCTATCTAGCTGCAAGGTATAGTTGATGGATGGTTTCTAGCCCACTGGCTGAGTGTGGGTGTGATACAGCCTACATGCTGACTGGCGTGATTGGTTTGATTTTAAAGTCCATTGGAACTACAAACTCGTTTCAAAAGAGCTATCTTAAAACCAGTATCTTTTTGTTTTTAAACAAAAGATATTATTTTGTGGATGAATCTAAGGCAAGCCCATCCGTCATTATCTGTTACTGTGTTTTTAAATCATGTGGCTTTGTATATTAATAATTGTTGACTTTCCTAGATTCACTTCCATATGTGAGTGTAAGCTCTTAACTATGTCTCTTTTTAATGTATAATTTCTCTCTGAAATAAAACCATTTGTGCATATAGCAAGCTTCTCTTCTTTGTATTTGATTTTGATCCAAATAAAACCTCAAATGGCTTCCTATTAAGTAGAGACTATTTGGAGTATGTTTTATACGTTATCAAATATGCCTTGGGCAGAAAAACAGATAAGAATTCATTTGCATAATTTTTTCCTGTCTCTGACTTAAGTAGGATTTATTGAGATCGTTAACTAAGTCACAGCTGTGGTTACCAGAGTTAAACAATACATTTAATATGTTGAATAAAAGAATATTGACTTCAGTAAGTATGTTCGGTCAACAATGGTAAGTATCCAAACCATGAACCCCATGAAATGTTACTTTATGGTAATTTCCCTAAGTCTCAATGTTGGCCCCAAATTTATATTTTTATTTTATTTTATTGGTCTCTAAAGGCCAGATCTCAAGTTACATTTGTATGGATTTTACCAATTAAACTAGTTGGAGAAAAAATAGTACTCTTTCTGATCAGTAGTGAGGGGAGTGTTTTGTCATTCATTTATTCAATAAGCCTTTACTAAGTGCTTACAAGCATTAGGTCCTGGGGCTGAAGTTGATACTGTCTGAACTCAAGGAGTTCAGAAACTATTAGCAGAGGCAGATGCACAACACAAGCCAGTGTTTATAGCATACAGGGGATGATCAACTTTTTATGCAGTTAGGAATGATTTCTTGGAAGAAACAGCATTTGTCCTTGAAGGATTTATAGGAGTGCAGCAGAAAAAGAAAAGGGAAAAGGACATTCTTGGCAGCAAGAACAGTATATGCAAAGGCATGGAATTACAAAATAGCATTATGTGTTTGGAGTAGAAGCAGGAGATGAGAGGTTAAAGTTTAGATGGAAGTAAGTGATGAAGGATCTTGAATGCTCCACTAAACTAAATGGGTTTTTTTGACAAAGGAGAGCTGTCAAAGGGTTTTTTATAACAGCTTGATTGAGATATAATTCTTAAAAGTTTACCCCTTTAAAACGTATACAATTCAGTGTTTTTTAAAAATATATTCATAGTTGTGCAAACATCACCATGATCTAATTTTAGAACATTTTTAACATCTCTAAAAGAAACCCCATACCCATTAGTAGTCACCCTCCCCACCTCCAACCGTTGGCAACCACTTATCTGCTTTTTATCTCTACTGATTGACTGTCCTAGACATTTCATATAAATTGAATCATACAATATGTAGCCTTTGGGGTTTGGCTTCTTTCAGCATAATGTTTTCAAGATTTATCATGTTGTAGCATATACTAGTACTTCTTTCCATTTTATAGCTGAATAATATTCCACTGTATGCATACATCACATTCATCTGTAAGTTGATAGACATTTGGGTTGTTTCCACTTGGCTATTATGAATAATGCTGCTGTGAACATTGTGTACAAGTTTTTGTGTAGACATATGTTTTCAGTTCTCTTGTATATATATCCAGGAGTAGAATTGCTGGGTTATTTAACATTTTGAGGAACTATCAAACTATTTTTTGAAGTCACTGTATCATTTGATGATCACACCCAATGATGTATGAGGGTTCAAATTTTTCCACATTCTCCTCAACACTTGTTATTGTCTGTCTTTTTAATTTTAGCCACCCTGATGTGCGTGAAGTGATATCTTATTGTGGTTTTGATTGCTCTTCCCTAACAATGATGTTGAGCATCTTTTTATGTGCTTATTGGCCATTTGTATATCTTTTTTGAAGAAATATCAAGATCCTTTGCATATTTTTAATTGGGTTGTGTTTTTACTGTTGAATTTAAGAGTTCTTTATGTATTCTAGATATAAGTCCATTATCAACTGTATGATAATATATATGATGATATGATATTAAATACATGATATGCAAATTTTTCCATTCCGTGGGTTTTTTTTACTTTCTTGATGGTATATTTTGAACAAAAGTTTTTAATTTTCTGAAGTCCGGTTTATCTACTTTTGTAAAACATGGAGTACAATTAATCTTCTGTCCTATGGAGATGACATGGTCTAGAACAGTGGTTCTCAAGATTTTTTGACCATGAACCACAGGAAGAAGCAAGTACACATAATAGAAACACTTGTGCATTAGTAGTATCTGATTTGGGTTTTAATTTGCATTCTCCTAATGACTTTGGGATCCACTACACATAAACATATATATGAAACACTACTTAGCCTTTAAGTGATGCTATTTTCTATTCTGTTTTCTCTTATAACCTTCTAGTCTGACGATTGTAATCTTTAAATTGAAGTTTTTAGTACATTTACTTTATTTATTTTTTTTGAGATAGTGTCTTGCTCTGTTGCCTTTCTCCTTTGGCACCTTTATTAGAAATCAATGATCTGTATGTATGTGGGTCTATTTCTGGACTTTATTCTGTTCCATTGTTCTACATGTATATTCCTATACCAATATCATACTATCTTTATTACTATAACTTTATAGTAAGCTTAAAGTCAACCAGTGTGGATCTTCCAACTTAAAATTGTACTGGTATTTCCATATGAATTTTAGAATCAGTTTGTCAATCTGTACAAGGAAACTTTTGGGATTTTGGTTAAGATTATATTGAATGTGTAGTTCAATTTGGGGAGAATTGACATAATCTTAATAATATTGATTCTTTTGATTCACAAACATGGTATTTGATCTTCTTTATTTCTCTCATCAATGCTTGTATGTTTTTTGATGCTTTTGAAAATGGTATTTTAAAAATTTCAATTTCTAATTATTCATTGCTAGTATATAGAATTGAGTTTTATATATTGACCTTGTATTTTGAAATTTTCCTAAACTCACCTATTAATTGTAGTAGCTTTTTTGGGTAGATTCTTAAGGATTTTCTGTGTAAATAATCATGTCATTTGTGAATAAAGTCATTTTCTTTCTTCCCTTTCAATCTGTATGCCTTTTAATTCCTTTTCTTACCATATCACATTGGCCAGAACCTACAGTATGATGTCTAATAAAAGTAGTGAAAGAAGATATCCTTGTCTTATCCTTGATCTTATGGGGAAAAAGTCATGATGTTAAAAGTGTGAAAAAAAGTGTGAAAAAGTGTGATGTTAACTTAGGTTTTTTTGTGGATGTTTGCTATCAGATCAAGGAAGTGCCCTTCTATTCCTAGTTTGCTTAGATTTTTTTTCTGTGAATGAATGTTGAATTTTGTCATGTGCTTTTTCTGTATCTATTGAGATGATCATATGGTTTTTCTCTTAAATTTGTTCATATGGTAAATTACAAGAAACTTACTTTTGATGTAATTACTGATATAGTTGGATTTAAAGCTACCATTTTACTATTTGTTTTTCTTTAATCTGCCTGTTTTATATTCATCTTTCTCCTTTCTTGTCTTCCTTTAGATCAAATACTTTATGTTATTATTTACCATCTATTAACTTGTTATAATTTCTATGCTCTCTTTTTAATGGTCATACTAGATTATAACATGCATCATTAGTTTATTATAGTCTACCATAACACTTTACAAAACAAAAACTTTCCAATAGTTTAAACACATTACCCCCTTCTGCTTTTTGGATTATTGTTGTCTGCATTTTAAATTTCAGAAGACATTGTAGTTACTGTGTTACAATCAGTATTCATTTATATTTACCCACACATTTATCCTCTTCATTGCTCTTTATTTGTTCTTGCATCTCCATGTTTTTGTCTTGGGTCATTTTTTTGCCTTTGACCTTTGCCTAAAGTACTCCCTTTTATATGCATTTTAGTACAGGTCTGCTGTTGGTGAATTGTCTCAGTTTTTGTTTGTCTGAGGACATCTTTGTTTTACTTTTGTGTTTAAAGATTTTTCCCAATGGATATAGAATTCTAGATGGGCAAGTTTGCTTTCCCGTCTCTAAGCATTTTAAAGATGTCCTTCCATTGTGTTCTGCCTTCTGTCATTTCTTTTGCCAAATCATTTTATTTTTGCTTCTTTGAAGGTAATATTCCTTTTCCTCTAGCTGCTTAAAAATTTTTTTTCTTTGTTTTTGGTTTTCAGTAGGTTGTCTTCGATGTATGTGTTTTTGTTTTGTTTCCTGGAATTTATGCTGGTTAGGGTTTATTGAGAGACTTGAATCTTTATGTTGATTTTTTTTTTTTTTTTTTTTTTTGGTGGAGGTGCTGGGGAACAAACCCTTTATGTTGATTTTTTAAAATCAGTTTTGAAAAATTCTCAGCCATTGTCTTTTCAAATATTGTTTTTCTGTTCCATTCTTTGTTTCTGGGACTCCAGTTACATGTAAGGTAAGCCTTTTCACTGTGTCCCACCTATCTTTTATACTCTTTTGTGTGTTTTCTCCTCTTTTTCATTGTGTGCTTCAGTTTGCTGACTGACATGTCTTCCAGTTCACTAATTTTATCTTCTGTTGTGCCTAATCTGCAGTCATACCCATATATTGATTTTTAAATGTGGTAATTGTATTTCTAACTTGTAAATTTTTGATTCTTTTTAAAAACTGGATTTCAATTCTCTGTTGAAATTTTCCATCTTTTTGTCTATTCATTTTGTCTTCATTTTCTTGAATATAAATCTCAGAGCTTCAAAAAAAAGTCCTTGTCTAATAGCTCCAATTCAGAGTTAGTTACCTGTATAGGTCAATTATTTTATTGTCTGTTTTTTCCCTTGGTTGTTCATCATGTTTCTTGACATGTCTAGTAATTTTTATTGAATTTTATGCTAGATGCTATATATTAAAAACTGTCAAAGCTCCAGATGCTATCTTCCTCAAGGAGAATTCGTTGTGTTCCCTGTCAGGCAGAAAGGGTCAAAGGTGATCACATTAATTCTGTCAGGACTGAACTGATGATTTCAGTTGAACCAAGGCTTTCAACTGAGAGCTGCTGTACTTACAGCAGCTTCCAATAGGTCATATTAGAATAGTTAAAAATTAAAAAAAAAAAAACACTGGATACCAAATGCTGACCAGAATATGGAGCAGCAGGAGCTCTCTTTCATTGCTAGGAGAAATACAAAATGGTACATCCACTTTGAAAGACAGTTTGACAATTTCTTACAAAGCTAAACATAATCTTACCATATAATCCAGTAATTATGCTCCCTAGGTTGTTATCCAATTGATTCAAAACCTCAGGTCTGCACAATAACCTGCACATAAATGCTTATAGCAGCTTTATTCATAACTGCTAAAAATTGGAAACAACCAAATGTTCTTCAATAGGCAAGTGAATAAACTGTGATACATCTATACAAAGGAATATTATTCAGCACTAAAAAGAAATGAACTATCAAGCCACAGAAAAAGACATAGAGAAACCTCAAGTGCATATTTCTAAGTGAAAGAAAGCCAGTTTGAAAAGACTACCTACTGTATGCTTCCAGTTATATGGCATTCTGGAAAAGGCAAAACTATAGAAATGTTAAAAAAGATCAGTGATTGCCAATGGTGGTGATGATGGGGAGTGTCGAATGGGTGAATCATGGGATTTTTAGGGTGGTAAAATTATTTTCTATGATACTATAAAGGGGGATACATGACACTTGTGCACAATTACATGGTAATATACTTGTATTTGTCAAAACCTATGGAATTTTATAGTATAAAAAGTAAATCTTAGTGTATGCAATTTTTTAAAAAAATTATTTAAACAAGGCATACGTAAAAGAAATGTATACCATGACAGGAGAATCTAACTGTATACAAATGTATGAAACAACCTCACTGAAGGCGTAGGAAAAAAAGCACTGACCTAAGTAAGTAACTTTGGAAATGAGAGTCTGTAAGACTACACACATAAGCACAGTACTCTAGTTGATAAAGTTGTTTGCCATAGAAGTACAGGTTGAAAATTTGATCCATGTATACTGGAATTCAACAACTCAGTAAATGGATGGCAAATGATAAAAAGCAGGTTTCTCACTGTTAGAGTGGGAATGTGCAGATAAGGGAAGGAGGCTAGAACAATCTATGTGATAACGGATTAGAGAAGGAGACATCATGACCACATGTTTAGCTTAACATATATACAGATGGTTACACATAGAAATATTTATAGATATGTATATATACACTGTAGTATACATACATGTATTTCTTTGTTCTGTCAGCTGAGGGCCTGAAAGACATCCCAATAGCAATAAGCACACCTGGTGACCAGATCTTTGTTTCTAATACCATTCTCCTGTAAAAGGAACCAGGATAACTTGGAGAAATGGCTGATTCTAGGACTGGGGTAGGAAATACACAAGATAAGTCTGGAACAGATTATAGTGCTAGTAAGTGAGGAAGCCACGAAACAACAACAAAACTGACATTGATGGGAGTATGTCGTAAGTGGAAGAGAACTGGGGATTGTTGGCAGATTTTTTAAAATTTAAGATGTTTGAAATGGCAGTTTATGTAAAAGCTCTGTTACTTCCTAGAAGGGTAACTTTAAGCAATTGGTCAGCTTCTTAAAGTTTCAGGATATTAGGTGTAAATCAAAAAAAAAATAGTGCCCTCTTCAGAGGGTGGCTTTAAGAATAATGAGAATATATGTGCAACCCATAGCACAGAGTCTGCCCAAAGTCAGCCGTAGATCAGAGTATTTTCCTGTGTATTTTCAAAACACAAATCTGATATGTACTCCCACCCCAATTCTTCCATTATCAATCTTAACTGTTCCCCTCATGATTAGCCAGTTGACCCAATACCATCCATTTATTGAATATTTATTCATTCTTGACTCCTAACTTTGTTTAGTTCATTTATTCAGTCAACATTTATTGAATTTGAACTTCATATTTGGCACTAGGTGGGATATGGAAAAGAGTGCATGTACTATCCTGTCATCAAGGTGCTTGGAGCCTCAGTGAGAAACACCCTGGGCAGCGCCAAGACGCACACAGCCTCACTGTAAGCCAACTTTCCAAGAGACACCTGTTTCTCATAGCCTGTGAGGAGAAGGGTCTGGGGTATAACCTTTTATTTCTGCTTTGAGGCACTGTAAAGAATTCTGTAAGACCAGCTGTGGTGTTTTGTACCACTGTCTAGGAGAACCGTGTACTTCAGTGGGAAGAGAACTGGATTTTGGGACTCAGGCACTTGGACTCCAGACCTGGTTGTACTGAATAACCCTGGGTAAGTCAGTGCTTATTTCCAAGTTTGTTCTACAAACGTGACACACACACACACACACACACCTATTTTAGAGTTCCTCATAGCATAGCTGTCACCAAAAAGAACATCAAAGGTTGATATATAATTTGAAATGGTGGATCTGTTTCAGCCAAAATAAGTAGCTCCAACAGGGTAGCTACAAACACGTCACTATATGACGTAAGTATACACTCAAAATACAATACTCTTTCCAAGGGCACTCTGGCCTGGACAACATACTTCCTTTGCATTGAGGTGTCCATTCTCTGACCTGCTTGGTCTGGTTTATACACCTTAAAAACCTAAGGCATTATCTTGATGGAGAAAAATAACTTGCATAGAAACCTAATGGAAATTATGAGCATAGAGTTACAGAGCAGGAAGACGTAATTTCATAGGAAACTTTCAAAGAAGTTTTGTGGTTAATGGAAAACTTCTCACATGTGTTCTAAGTGACACAAGCCAGCAGGTCAGGGTGTACTTAAAGGTGAGAGTGGAATACTTCAATATTTTAGTGTTGGAGGTACAAAAATGATCTTTGGGGAAAGGGATGTCTCTCAGGATTTAATATTTTTATCTTATTTTTACATTTTAATGTATGCTTAATGTTAAATTCAATTTTGTGTGGGGCTAGATATTAGAATTATGAAGCATTGATTTGCAGAATTTCAGATCTAAAAGAGACCCTCGAGATAAAAGTCTACTCCCTTCTCCTCACCCCCTCTCCTGTCCCTGCCATGTCCTTAGCTGAGAGGAGGATCTTTTTTTAGAGGGAGAGATGAAAAGAAATCACAGGGGACAAGTCCAGGGTGACAAGATCCACCATCCATTATGGCCTCCTGACCATGAACAGTTGGAGCCTTTCTCTTTACTCTGTGAGTTTTTTTTTTTAATTAACCTTTTTTCATTTTTCCTACTTTAGAATTTCACATTATAGTCCTTTGTTCATTCTCCTCTTTTCTCTCGATAATGAAAATGGATATAATATGAACTTAAACTCACTTGCCCTGGGTCATTGCCAGTGCTTAATAAAAGTGTATTAGTATTTGTAGTAATGATAATAACCCACAGATAATGATGTCGCTAAAGACCAAAGGGTCCCCTTGCATGAGAAGCCCCCCTTCCAGATGCCTAGCTTTGCTGAATTTAACGGAGACCTTGACTGCTTCAGATAGTCATTGTCCCTTTTAAATTATCAAGGTTTCATGGAGACAAGCATTCTTCACTTAAGGGTTTTTCAGACTGTCTGATGTGCTGGGCTCTGGATAACCTTGTTCCTATGTCATCATATGTCATGCTGCCTCTTGGAAATTGTTCCCTGATGTTTGCAAAAAGGAACCACTTAAAGAAAAACTAAAAGAAATTCCCTTTGTTCACTTAACACACACACTTCACTACTGGAAATGGTTACACTCAGATGAGTGGGTCAGGGTCATGAGTGGATTTGAAGCTGTGTGATGTGACGAGTGCTGGAAGGAATGGAAGTGGCCAGGCTCTACAAAGAGACTGAGGAGGAGATGGGACAGGCAACTTCAAAAACCTGCAGATGTGTGCAAGAGGGATTTGGCTTCTTCTGGGTAGACCCATGAAGTATAAAGACGAAATGCATGGGGATAGTAAGCCTAGTTTGTTTCAATATGAGCTGGGATTTTTTTCCCCAGCTGTCTGGGAAGAAAAGATGCTTGCTCTGGAAGTAGCAAGTTCCCTGTCCCTGGAGTGCTCAACAGAAGCAGGTGAGTCCCCTCCACTGTGACTTGAAGAAGGGTTATAAGGATTAGGTGATGTTTGAACCAAATCACTGGTGTTCCCTTTGAACCCTGAGATAGGGTAAATTGATCCCTGTCTGATAGCTCAGCATCTTCCCAATCCCAGGGTTATGTGACTAGGTCTAAGCTGTGGGCAAACCGTGGCTGGACCCAGCCATTGTAAACCATGGCTCTGAAAAACAGGTGAAGGAGTTGAAGACAGATGGGAGAGAGAACAATGAGTCATCAAAGCCAAGAGCAAAGACCTTTGGGGAGGGACAGTCAGCAGTACTGGATGCTACAGAGGACAAGCAGACTGAGGAATGGAAAGAGAGCCTTGGAACTGTCAAGCAGGAACCAGGGGGAATTTCCAGAGTTTGTTGGTGAAGAAGCTTGACCTCAGGAAGACACGACAATAGCTGGGAGATGGAGGCAAGAAGTTCAGACCATGTGCTCATGGATTTGGCTGCAAGAATGATAGGGTAGAGGCTAGACCAGTAAGACCTATAAAAATTTAAGGCAGATGGGAAGGAGAATAAAAATGAGGAGAAATAGCTTTACATTGGAGACAAGAAAGATGTTAGGTAGGTGAGAGAGAGAACTTCAGTATGGTGTTTGTACTTTGCAAAGTGCTTTTCAGGTCCACGATGTGATTTGGTCTTTTAGATAGTACTCTGAAGTCTTTGAATAGTGTCTCTGTTTTTCAGATGCACACACAGATGCCATGCAGATGGGACTAGCTCTAAAGGGAAGGTGAACAATCTTTTGGTTTAGAGGGGATATTAGGGTGTGGCTGCGGAGGAAATGCCCAGAGGTAGAGTCTCCAGGGCACCACTGACTGCTGAGTTCCATGACTGTGGTTCATCTTTGTGGCGTATGACACTACTGATTGCTTCCTCCATCTGGAGGTCTTTCTGCTTTTGATGTTATCCTCTTGTGGTTTCCCACCACCCCACCACTGCTCTCCGTCTCCTTTCCAGCCTCTTCTTCTGCCTGGTAATTGCTGGCTCTGACTTTCACTGTCTTCTCTTCATATTCTTCACATCTCTCTGACTGATCTCATCTGCCCTATGGCTCTTGATGGCTTCCAAACCTGTCTGGCCCAGATCTCTCTCAAAAGTTCCAAGCCCAAGTCCACCTCTCCACTGCACCACTGCATTTGGATCCTCCATAGGCACCTAGAAGGTGACATCTCTAGATTCAAACTTATTATGCCTCCAAACCTATTCTCTTCTATAGGCCCCATCTTTAGGGTGATCATTCATCCCAGGTTGCCTGGGATAGTCTCAGTTTAAGCTGGTTGTCCACACATAATTATTATTATTATTTTAAATGGTCAATGTGGTAGACAGTGTAATTATTATTATTATTTCTTTTTTACTACAACATGTTTTTATTTCACTGGAAAATTCTTTATAAAGAACCAAATCTGGTTCTCTTGAAGAAAACATTTACACAGCTTAAATAAAAGTTAAGGGAAGAGAGAAGAGTACACTGCCCTGTACTAGCTCTGTTACTACATTACCTCTGACTCTGAGGCCCTATGGGATGGAAATCACAGGTGTCCAGGGAAACTCTGCTTGGCCCTCTGATACAGCCTTGAGAACAGCTGTAACATCTGCTTTCTGGCCCAGAGAGCTGAAATCCTGAGAGCTGCCATGGTAGTTACCAAAAATGTGTGAATAAACAGAATGTAGGACTGCATTGGTGTTTTCAGCTAGTTAAAGACAGTAATACTTCAACTAGGAAGGAAAATATATAATTTATCAAAAAATAGTTCTAATATATAGAAAAACATCTCAATCCTCTGGGGCTAAGACCTGCCCCTTATTTACATTCAAAAAGCCAATGAGTGAACCCAAGACTGACCAGCGGGCAGTAAGGCAGGGCCTCCTCCACGGGGCATGCTAGTCACCTACTGCTTAAGCAGATGTAGAGAGAGCAGAAGGTAAGGACAGATTTTTCATTTGCCCATCTTATGATAGGACAGAGGGGAATCACTGGAGACAAAAGAAGCCAGACTTAGTCCTGGGTTAGTTCCGACCCCTCACGAGTCCTAAGAAAGATTTTGAAAGTTTGGATCAACGTCCTGTTTCCTTGAGAACCAGAGTTAACAAGTGGCTGATCTGAATGGTTTGTTGCCATGGAACCAATGTGACTTATATTCTTTTTCATTTTTTCCCTCAAAATCCAAGTGGATAAGGGATTGGGTGGAGAAAGTACCAAATAAATGAGGTGAAAAGGAAGAGTCATATGGAGAGGGCACTACACCAGCTTCTTAGCCTCAAAGAAGCTCTTGAGGTGACGCATCTGCCAGATGCCAGTGAGGATGAGGATGATGGTCTGAGCAATGAACCACCACAGGACCCTCTGGTTGGTACTCTCGCTGGTCAGTCGGAAGCGTTCTTCACGATACCTTTGGTAATCTTGCTCCTTCTGAATCTGTTCCAGTTGATCAAGCAACTGGCGGGGACGGAGCTGCAGCTCAGTCAGCTTATCCTTAGCAGCAATCTCAGGGTAGCTGTTGGCGAGCTCCCCAACCTGAATGTCCAGGTGCACACGCAATTTGCCACCAGCAAAGAGAGCTGTCTTGGTAGAGTTGGAGTGCGGGCAGATCTGATGGTCACCAGGAGTGTAGGAGGTAAACGTGAAGCGGCCCTCAGAGGCGTACTGCTGGGACAGCACCACCTTGCTGTCAGGGTCCTTCACTTCCACATGCATGCCCAAGCCAGGGGTGGAGGGCAGAAAGACTTCCTTCTGCTCATCCCACATCTGGGTGCGATAGTTGCCGATGACCATGGTTTCGTCAGGGATTTCCTCGATGAAGCAGCACTTCTTGGTCTCGCCGATGTGAAAGTAGAGACCCTACGCACCTGCGGTGCACAGTGCGAGGAGCAGCAGCGCCGACCACCCCATCACAGGCAACAGCCTGACTCCGACACCTGCCATTGCACCTCTCCTCCGACAGCATAATTATTAATAAGCCCATCTTTTACTTCAAAAATGTCCAGATTTGTATGGTACGTTATATGGTCACTCTATCCATTTTGGACAATGGCGTGACTACTCAAACGCCCATGCCATATTTACCATAAACTCGCCCTTGCTTAACTTCCACCTTCTATATTGTTTGTCTCACTCCTGTAGACTCTGAGCCCCTGGAGGGCAGGCGGAGTATCTTACTCACTTTGACATTCCCTGTGCCAAGCACATTCTTGCCTACCGATGCTCAATAAATGTTGGATAAAGGGCATGAAGATGGAATTAAGGGATGGAATTAGAACCATGGAAAATTAGAGGGAAGGGTGGGTTCTTAGGCCTAACTTTCATTCTGCAGATGTAGAAGTTGAGGCCCGGAATGGAAAATGGACTTGACCCAGGTCACAGTCAGTGCAGGGTCAGTTTTAGACTCCAGATCTCCTGGAAGCTGTCCACGGCTCCTTTCTAGGTGGTTTAAATCTCCTTCATTAGGTAAAGTGACAGCTCAGCAGTCAGTCTTC
>CAUYSK010024515.1:0-25033 GCA_963575035.1 Avahi laniger
GTGTGCCTATGTCTTATCTGTGAGTTTTCATGTTCTTTAAAGGCAGAGTCTCAGTTAAAACCCAGGGTTGGCAAACTTACACCCTACCCTAACAAATTTGTTTTTCTGACCTGTGAGCTAAGAATGGTTTTTACATTTTTATATAATTGAAAAAAATCAAAAGAAGCGTGATATTTCATGACGTGTGAAAATTTCATAAAATTCAAATTTCATTGCCAATAAATAAAGTTTTATCAGCACAGCCACAGTCATTTGTTTACAACTGCCTGTCCCTGCTTTCCGGATGCAACAGTGGGATTCAGTGGTTGTGAGTGAGACCATATAGCTCATGTGTCTGATATGCTTATCATCTGATGCCTTATAGAAAAAAGAATGCCAGCCCTTGGTTGAAAGGCCAATCACTTGGTCAAAAGGTTGAAAGGCCATTATTTTGCTTCTCAAGGTACCCAGTTACCCAAGGTACCATAGTGTTCACAGAGGTTTGGTGCTCAGTGTGTGTTAGTGGAAACTTTCTTTGTTGCTGCCATGGATGGCTCTTGCCCATTCTCAGCCCCACCAGGACTCTCCCTTATTCCTTATAGAATAGATCCGGGCTTACTATAGCTGTACTAATACATAGTGAATTTCCTACCTGGTCATATGGCCATTCTGATGCCTGTTGATCCCTCTTACAAAAATCTAGTGTTCTGCCTTATCCCAGCCACTCAGTCCCACCCTTCTGCTTGATGAAGACTGGAAGTTTATAGAAGAAAAATGGGCCAGTCTCCTTCCTACTTGCTTTCTGTTCTTGCTTTTGCTTCCTGTTCCTGGCAAAATAACAGTAGGCATGCTTCTTCCTCCAAGAAGGAGCTGTTCCTTCCCATATCAGCATTTGATTGCAAAAAGTCAGACTCGTAGAAACAGAGAGTAGAACAGTGGTCACCAGGGGCTGGGGATGAGAGTTGGCAACTGGGGAGATGTCGGTCAGAAGACACAAAATTTCACTTTGACAGGATGACTAAGTTCAGGAGATCTACTGTATAGCATAGTGATCATAGTTAATAACAATATATTTGAAATTTGCCAAGAGAGTAGATTTTACATGCTCTCATCACAGAAATGAAGATAAATATGTGGGGTCATGGATATGTTAATTAGGTCAACCTAGTCATTCCACGATTTAAACATATTATCAAAACATGATGCTGTACACCATAAATATGTGCAATATTATTGACAAGTAAAAATTGCATTTTTTCCCCCAACACGTGCAGATCCAGCTGTCAGTTTTATCATGTCTAATCAGAGACATCAGCATCGGCTGGCCACTGTCACATTTTTGGAAGCCTGAGACCCACAACCACAGGGTCCCTTCTCTACTCTTGGAGATACCAGCAGCTCAGCAGTGCCCCCTCTTGGAACACCTAAGTTTCAGCTACTGGGGCTCCTTTCTCCATGCTTGTATTAATAGATTTACAAATTCCTATTGTTTTCCTTTGCTCCCCAGTTATAGGGTGATAGCAGCTTCTTCTCACTTCTGTGATATCTTAATGTTTTTCCTTTGTCCTTTTCAGTTTGTAAATACCTAGTTAATTATTCTTTGCATCAAATTTTCTTTGCTTAAATATTTGGTGGGTTTTCTGTCTCCTTCCTGGATCCTGAAGGATATAACCACTGGGCGAGACAACCCATCGTTCTACCTGGAGGTCTTTGCAGCCTTGCTGTGCAGGACTCCACAGTCTGCTCTGTTACCTATTTCATCCCAGTCTTTATTGGCTGGATCCTCCTTTTCCCCAGTCAGGAAGCCTTGGCATGTCTCAGGACCCACATCTCAGTTTATTTCTCTTCTCTGTCTACATTCCATCCCCTAATGATTTCATATGACATCATGACTTTAAATATCAACTAAATGCTGATCAATCCAAAATTACCATCTCCTATCTCCTAAAGACCCCACACCTGCATTCCAGACTTGCATATCCAGCTACCCAGATGCAGATGTCCACCAGAAATGCCAAATGACATGTCCAACCAGGAGACTCTGAGATTTTCTTACAAATCTGTCCCTCTTGTGCTCTCACATCAATAGATGGCTATGATAGTCCCCCTTCAATGACCTACAGTGGTAAGGTCAACTAAGTAGAGGGTGTGCAGGTCGTAGGAAGACTTCCTTTTGTTTGGATTATGTGGGTTTTGCTGCACACTGGGCTGATATCGTTTTTCCTGTTCTCTCTCACCCTCCTCATTCTATACCTGTTCTTCATAGCTGGAATAGTCAGCATTGGAGGGGGTTGCTGTTAGACTGGAAATTGCGGGGTCAGAGGCCAAGGAGGTTGCCCTACCTTAAGCCAGAAGCCATACATAGTGTTTACTTTAAAAGGCTTACAGTAGTAACCTCAATGGTTTCCATTTTGTCCTTGTCCTAGACAGGGTAGATTGTTTTTACAGTTAGTAACTTCCATATTCCCTTTGCTTATCCAGTCTTTTAGCACTTATATTCCACATTCTTCACATAGACTGATTTTCATGAAAATTGTTAGCTTATGTGGTTTTTGTTTGTTTGCCTGGCCCCTTGACTGTTTTAGCTGGGAATAAGACCCAGGGCTCCTGAATCACATGTAGTTCTGCACTCACTCACTCATTGTTGGGAAACAATCTCCACGTTTGTATTTTCTTCACTTGCTGCAATGTATTTCCCTTAAGGCAGACATGAAACTTACATTTCTCTTTTAAATATTATTTGATTGATTTAACAAGAAGAACTTAGTAGCACAACTCAAAAAAAGGTGTTACATTAATTAAGTGTTTGACCAAATGCCAGGCTCTTTTGGCATGCATACATGTGCTTGTGTGTGTGTGCCTACCCGTGTACATGTAAGTATTGTGTGTTTGTGATGTGTGCATGTGCATGGTGCTTGGGGGGTGTGTGTGTGTGTGTGTGTGTGTGTGTGTGACTGTACCTACACTGAGATGGTCAACAAAGAGCAGAGAGAATTCTCTGTAGAGAGAATAGGCAGTGGTCACTTTAATTTGGTGTCCCAAAATTTCTGCTTTTGGCCTGGAGAGCTGGCTCACACCTATAATCCTAGCACTTTGGGAGGCTGAGGTGGGAAGATCACTTGAGGCCAGGAGTTTGAAACCAGCCTGTCTGGGCAACATATTGAGACTCCATCTCTGCAAAAAAAAAAAGGAAAAGAAAAGAAAAGAAAAAGAAAACAGACAAACAAAAAATGTTAGTGGGACATGGTAATTTCTGCCTGTACTTGGGAGGCTGAGGCAGGAGGATCACTTTAGCCCAGGGGTTTGAGGTTACAGTGAACTATGATTGTGCCACTGCACTCTAGCCTGGGTGACAGAGTGACACTTTGTCTCCAAAAAAAAAAAAAAATTGTGCTTTCATAATTCACTCTCACTATGCTAGGTTCACAGTAAAACATTGGCCAAAATGGGCGGTAGGGGGGTGAGAATACTATTTCTAAATATGTAATTGAAAGGAAGCATATTGCTTACTGAGATTAATGGGATATAGAGGTGACTCAGAACAGGCTCTGACTGCAGTGTGTACAGGGGAGGGTAAGCGTGCAAGTAGAAAACGAAAGCGAGCAGAGTTGGTGACAGGTACAGCCAATGTAGGGTGAATAATGAAACAATAGACCATATGATTGGATGATGCACTGTACTTGCTGCTGTGGGTTGTTGCTGCAGGCCCAGCAATGCACCAAGCCGAAACTGCCTGCTGTGTAGGGAGAATAGGCAGCTGGCAAAATGCTGAAATTTTAGGGATACTGAAAAGGCCTCTCTATTTTCCCAAAATATCTCCATCAGCAGCTTACTGATCTTGCTTAAAATGTTTTTTCTTGAAATCTATTTTACATTTGAAAAAAAATATTATGAATGGGAGAGGTACTTTTAATTCAAAGTAACACTAAGGAGTAAATGAGTATATTTTTTTTTTAGCATGAGATTGAACACAACAAGAATAAACTTAAGCCAAAGGGAGAACCTGAAAAGCATTTAAGGTTTTCATAGGACCCATGAGTGGGGATGCAGATGGGTTTCAGAAATTGGCTGAAATCAGGGATTTGAACCTGTACAGACACTTTTTGTTCTACAGGTCTCTTTCTCTCTCTTTGCATATTCTGTCTCTTTTCTGAGAAGCTGCCTCCAGGTTTCAGATCAATTTTGGATAATCATGTCCATAAATAGTACCTAAGTTTTATTCATTACAGCTTTAGGCACCTAATTAATGAATCCTACTGTTTTAGTTTCAAAATTATGTAGAAAAGTAAGACCGAGGATCTCATTATATCATATAATGGATATATGGACATCAAGGATAGACAGGGTTGGATCCCTTTGCAATAATGTAGTAGTTTCCACAGTAACTGTGTGGCTGGCAGACTGGGAGTGTAATGGTTCCAAGAAAACGGAAGGTCCTGGGAGGATAAAACGTTAACTATCCGTGAAAGTGACTATGGTATATCAGAATGCTTTTGTATCTCATGCCATGAATGGCAATTTGGATCATGTGTCAGTGGGATATTGTGCCTGATAATTGACAGTTGATTATTTATTCATTCAGCAACCACTGTGGAGTGCCTCTTCACCATGCTGAACATTGTTGGCTACTGAGGACATGAAGATTTATGAGGTGGATATTATCCTCTAGAAGACTATAATTTGGTGTGAAAAGTGCTCAAAGCCTAACATTTTTAAAATAAGATTCACCTTTTAAAGTCTCAGTTTTCTCATCTGTCACATGGATATGGTGATACCTGCTGCCTGTCTCACAGAGATTTTCTTTTTAATTTCTCTTAATAATACTGAATTTAGAATGTATTTTATCTGAGATTAACATGCTACCTTAGATATTTTATGCTTACTATTTGAATGGTGTATATATTCCATCCATTTACTCAGAACTTGTCTATTTATACAGAATGTGAATCAACGTAGACATTATGTGATTGAGCCTTGACTTTTGATTTGTTTAGATAGTCTCTGTCTTTAGCTGAAATGTTTAGTTTATTTATATTTAACATAATTATTGATATGGTTGAATTTAAGTCTACCATTTTATTAATTTCATTTTTGTCCCTTCTAATTTGTTTTGCATCTTCTTTCCTTCTGTTTTTAGGTAATTTTACTATTAGAATTTCATTTTAATTTATCTATTGACTTATTAGATATGCCTTTTGCAATACTTTTAAGTGGTTGCTTTAAGGGTTACAGTATTATACAGCCTTAAAAACTTCATTGTCCACTTAGCATTAACATTGTACCACTTCACATAAAATGTAGAAGCCTTGCAAGTGTAGATATCCAGTTACTTTTCTTCTGTTATTTTTAAATACACCTTATTTTTAAAGCAATTTTAGTTCCTAGCACAAGTTAGCAGAAGGTACAGAGATTTTTCATTTCCCCTCCCCCCATGCACGGCCTCCCCCTTTGTCAACATCCCCCACCACAGGGGCACATTTGTTACAATTGATAAGCCTGCGTTGACATCATTATTACTCAAAGTCCATAGTTTCATTAGGGATCATTCTTGCTTTTTTGCATTTTATGAGTTTAGACAAATGTAGGATGAATGTAGCCATCGTTATAATAGCTTACGAAGTAGTTTCACTGTCCTCAGCAGCCTCTGTGCTCTGCTGGGTCCCCTTCATTCTTTATACTGGACTTTTCATATGTATTATTCAATAGCATTACATACCACCAAGACCATATTGTAATTTTTGCTTTAATCAGTCAAATGTATTATAAAGAAATTAAAAGGAAAAATATTTTTTTCTGGATATTTATCCTTCCTTTTTTTTTTTTTTTTTTTTGAAATTTCATACAGAAGCCCGGAGTTCTCTTTTGGTATCATTTTCCTTTAGACTGAAACATCTTTAGTAGCATTCCTTCTAGTGTGGGTATGCCAGAGATAAATGTTCTTAGCTTTCTTTGATCAGCAAATGCCTTTATTTCATCTTTAATCTTGACTGCTATTTTTTTCTATGTATTAAATTCTGGTTTGACAGGGTTTTTTAATTCATCACTTTAAAGTCACCATTATACTGTCTTCTGACCTCCACAGTTTCTTATGAAAAGTCAATGTTAATTTAACTTATTCATTTTTTCTCTGATGATTGCCAAGATTTTCTCTTCATTTTTGGTTTCAGCAGTTTACTATGATGTGTGTGTGTGTGTCAGTGTATGTACGTGTGTGTTGTGTGTGTGTGTCAGTGTACGTACGTGTGTGTTGTGTGTGTGTGCGTGCTTGTATTTATCTTGTTTAGGGTTCATTTTGTTTTAGGATTCTATAAATTTAAATCTTTTAATAAATTTGGGAAGTTTTCAGCCATTATATCTTCAAATATATTGAACCTGCCCATTCTCTCTCTGGTAGTTCCAGAACTGTAAGCACATGTCTTAGAACCCTTTATTATTGTCTGATAGGCCTTGTTGTTGGTGTCAGCAAATTATGGCTCCTGGGCCACCTTGAATCCTAGTTCTGGTCTTTTACCATTAGCAGGGTTACTAGCAGTCTTCCCCGCACATGCACAATTCAGAGACAAGCCAACAATTTGCGCAACGTTTATATACCGAATTTGGGGTTTCTTGTCTCTGACTCTTTCTTTTCTGAAAATTTCCCTTTACTTTCCAGTAGCTTTTGTTACCATAAAATCTGTTCTCTGGTTCTTCAGCTATTAAAGAAATTCAGCAATTATATCTACCTTGCTTGGCCCTGACTTTGGCCTGCCTTTGCGTTAAAATCCATAAAAATGGATAACTCACATGTGCCCTTGTCTTCTTAAGAGTTCCAGTCTTCCTTAAAAATCTGCCTAATTTTGTTTACTCTCAAGTGTCCTAAGATCATTGTGTGTGTGTGTGTGTGTCTGTGTGTGTGTGTCAATCACATTTTACAGCTGCTGTCTTCAGGACAGTTACTTCAGAAGGATCTGAGCCATATTTTAGGAAGAACCTTATATGTAAAAGTTATTAAAGTATAAATTAAAATCTTCTCTACTTCCTTCATTGTTCTTCCTTCTCTGAGCTCTCTGTGATGACATCTTACAGGGCTGAAGGGAAAGTTTTTAGAACTGTTATATTTTCATACTGCAAGAGGCCATAAAGTTCATGTTCCATGGTTCCTCATTTTTCCATCAAGAGTCATCTACTGTATTATCTCCCTCTCCTCCTTGGAAACCATTTTCTGAATTTTTTAAAAAAATTATTTTATTTTATTTTCTATAAACTCTACTCAGCTTGGAGGGAATCCTTCCTCTTCTCCTCTTCTTCCTCCTCCTCATCCTCTTCTTCCATCATATTCTATTAATGAAGAGTCCTTAGCTGCCAATCTAAGTTTCTTATCAGCAAGAAATAACCAGTCTTACCATTCCAGGTTTATGAAAATCTCAAACCAAAACCAATAATTGGATATTCTAATTTTCCTATGGATATTTATTACAGAGAATGTGGCATTTCCCTTTGGTGTGTGATAATAAACTTTGACAGGACTTTAAAAATACAGTTTGACAACCAGTTATGCATTTCAGTTTTCCTACTTTTGGAGAAAAAAATCTGTGATACATAAAGGTGAAAGACTTCACATAGTATTTCAGAAAAAATTTAGTATGGCCTAGTATTTGAGTACACAGATGTTGACGTTCAACAGGACACTGCTTTGATACTTTAGAAAAGTATCAGAAATTCTAACTACAAAAAAAATTAAGTTCATAAAATTTTAAAATAGAGAATAAGAAATATATCTATCTCATAGGGTATTGTAAAAATTAAATAATAGCAAGGAACGTAAATCATAGAGTACATTCCAATGAATATTATATATTAATACCTTTATTATTCTGTTATTCCTCCTTTTATTCAACAAATGTTTTTTAGAGGTTAGGTATTATATAAGATGAATTAAGCATAATTGAACAAAGTTCTTACTCTCAAGGAGCTCACGGGTTAGGGTACAATACAAGTACATGAGCAATTCATTTTATTATAATTTTGTTATGCAATTGCACATGTACAAAAATGCATCAGGTATGAAGGAAGCATAAAGAAGTGGGACCTAATACAGCCTGGGAGGATTAGATAAGGTTACTGAAGAAACTAAGATGTAAACAAAGTGTTTCAGTTTTCCAAGTAAAGAGGTAGAGGAGTCCCAGAAGAAGGGAAACTCATGGACAAAGGCATTCAGGCCAGTAAGGGTTTTGAGTGCAGGGATTGACACTCAAATCAGTGTTATTGGAGTGTCCTCTGGGGGTGCATGATGAGCAATAGGGAAGGTGGAGACTGTTTCATGAAAGTCCTTACATGACATAGTATGTGCTTGCATGATCCCTATGCGGTTAGACTTCGGGGGGCACCATTCACATGGAAGCCAGTGAGCTCCAGTGCGCTGGGCAAAGCGTAGTTAATGCACGAGTGCGTCAAGAGAAGGCGGTGGAGAATGTCCAGCATAGAGCAGCTGCCTTTCCAATTTCTTCTCTGACAGTTCTCTCCAGCTCTTTCAACTATTCTGCAACCTCATTGCTGCAATTGGGTAATTATGTGAAGGCGAGGGAAAAAGTTAATGAGGGATGGCTGGCTGCACAATGCTTTGCTGAATAGGGACATCTGATCATCAAAAACGGTTAGTTTCATAAGTGATTCTGAAGAGCAAATCATAAGCCACTGCAGCTTTTCAAGCTAGGGAAAAACATTGTGATTTGTAACAGGAAGTCATTAGAGCATTATAGGCAGGAGAGTGATATGTTTCGAGTTATATTTTCACAAGATTATGATGCTCTTTTGGTGAAAATGGGATTTGAAGGAGCTGGAAAAAGACTCAGAAAATCCAATTAAGAGGCTATTGTTGTACATTTGGTGAGAGATGATGGAAATTTGCACACGGAAGGAAAATATTTAATAAAGAAGTATAAGCTTCACATTTGTATGGCTCATATCAATTGGGCACACTCACATACTCTCTTCATTAATTAAATAATTCACCACTTGTCACATACTATTGAGTACCCAGCTAAGTACCATAGTCCTTGCTGAGCACTACAGGTATATTATTAAGTGGGAGACAAATGAGTTGTGTCCTCTAAGAATCTATGGATTACAAGGCAAATATTTAGTGAAGGACCTCAACTATCTAAAAGATGTGACGTGCAGCAACATCAGATTTAATAATGCTGTGATTAGGAAAGATAAAGCAGTTGGTTTGGGTTAGAGATTTATTAAACAATTGTACGATGGACAGATAATCGGGCAGACCTCCTCCATAATCTCCTTTCCTGGAATCTGTGCCTTTGTATAATCCCCTCCCAAGAAGTGAGACCTGTGATTGGCTTCTAGTCGATAGATTGTGCAAAGATGACAGGGTGTCACTCTTGTGGCTATGTTATGTTTTATAAAACTCTAGCTTGTTAGCAGTCTCTCTCTGGAGTCTTATTCTCCTTGCTAGCTATGAAGAGAAAAGCTGACATGAGTCCTACAGCTACCAGAAGATGAATTCTCCCAACCATCCAAGTGAGCTTGGAGGCAGGTGCAACTCCTCTGATGAGAACTCAGCCCTGATCAATACCTTGATGACAGCATTGTCAGACCCAAAGCAGGGAACTAAACTAGCCCTGCCTGGACATTTGACTGACAAAAACTGTTGGATAATATGTGCTATTTTAATTTGCAAAGTTTGTGGTGCCTTGTTATGCAGCAATAGAAAACTAATACCCAAAAAATATGTGAATGCCCGACTCTGTGGTAGGCACTGTATGAGCGACCGGGAAACAGTGATGAAGAATTCAGGAACTCACCCTCTCCACACCCGGCCATGCCTGTTGCTGATAGCTTGGCAGGGATTACATGCTTGTAAATGGAACGACAACACTATCCCTGTCAGTGGTTTTACTATAACTTGGAGAAGGAAGCTTCCAGCTCTGTTTTAGGGGTTTGGCAGGCTCATGCTGAAGAAGACATGAGCATATTCTTAGATAGTGAGGAAATGTTGTTCCCCAGAAACTCCAGGATGAGGAGGGCATCCAGCAGATGGCACAGCATTTGCAAAGGCTCAGAGGTATCAAAGACTGTACATTACCTCTCCACCAACACAGGCGAGAAGGAACCCAGGAGATCTCCTAGAAGAAAAATAAAACCCAACAGCCTCTATTTATTGAATGGCTGTGTGTATTAAAAACGAATAAAACAACTTGATTATTCCAGTCTTGCTTCCCTCCCTGAGTTACACACCTTTTGCCAATTTATGACAGCATCTACAGAGTTATTATCTAGCTAAAATCACCACCACCCAGAATAGAAATTTCTGCTGTTATAAAATAAAAGCAAACTTCTAAGGGTGGGGGGAGAGAGCCTATGTGAGAGAAACCCTTTTGTATCGTTTTTCTGGCAATGTTCTTTTTATGCTAATATCCCACAGTTTTCTACCTTAATGGCTCCATTAAATGCCAGGAGAGTATTTGCAAGAGAAAAGTGGTACCTGGAGATGAAGATGTAAAGTTACTAAGTGCATTTTGAGGAACAGAGAAGATTTCTCAGTAAAGGAATTAATGTTCCAAAGAAAGCTTTGTTTATCCGACAGACTTTATGGCTGCGCTGTTTTCTTCACTCAGCACCTTAATTCTCAACCACCATAAGGCTGTCCAGATGTTTAAAATAAAAAGCCCATTTGGGTATTATCGGAGATTACTGGGAAGAGATAGACAGACATGATGTTTAGCTATGCAACATAAATTCCCTGAGTATGTGCCATCCAACACACTCTATATTCTTACCCACTGAAAGACTGAACTAATAAATCATAAAAACGAGACACAGGGCTCAGAACACGATTTACCTCTAGCCAGCTGCCATTGCTGGGAGGAAGGAGTGGGGTAGAGATTAAAAACATGAGCGGTGCCGTTCCCCTCACAGAAGATCAGGTGGACAGGACTTTTCCCTAATCTAACTTTGAGAATCCCTGTGCTATCCCTGACATTCCTGTTTGGACTTAACATCAGCCTTTATTAGGTGAATATTCTGTTCTAATCAGTCTGGTCAATTTATCAATAGCTTACCACCTCCCTTTTCTGATTCCTACACCTTAATTTACTTTATTCATTTTGCCCTCTCTACTTGTCTTTCCTACCTCTCTCAAATTCTACTTATCCTTCACCTTCTTACTTGAGACTTCATCCTTCTTGAAGATCTCTGGAATGGCATCAACCGAAACAAATCTCTCCTGAGTTGCCACACTGTTTAATCTTAGTCACATATAAGACTCTTGTCAAGCTACTCTTTGTACAGGTGAGCATCGCTACTGAACTCCTTACAAGATTACATTTCTTGATGACAAGAATCTTCATTTTTATTTTGCATAGCTCCCATAATGATGCTAGTCATCCTTTATCCATTTTCCTACTATCCTATCATAATGACTGCCTTTGTGTCTGCATTCAAATATTTGCTATATCAGTGAATTTACAGATCATTTGAGATACTGGAATTATCACCAAAATTCTAAAAGGCAAATATTATTGTTTTTGCTTTCCAGATAAGAAGACTGAAGTCCATACATATTAAATGTTTTACCCAAAGTCACACAGCTCCTTATGAGCAGGGCAAGGACTTGATCCTAAGGAACAGCTCCTTAAACATTGCAAGATAGGACCTCCTCAAACCACATTTCCTTGCACATGATAAAAAACTGTGACAAAATGATTGATAGTTGATGTAGGCATAAATTAATACACACATGCAAACCTTATTTACTCATTTCCGAAGCGGTGTGGCTCACCATCCTGTCATTCAATGATTTTACCGCTGCCTGGACTACTTGTTCATGCTGACAAGTGAGTGATCCAGATGGCGATGCCCCAGGGTTGGGTTCTGACTCCATGTCACCTTAGGCAAGTTGCTTGACTTCTTTGGGTCTCCTTTTACTAATCTTTAAAATAGGGGCATAGCCGCTATACTTACCTAGCAATCAATGCATATTTATGGCAATGATAATTGTTATGACAGTGACATGAAAATTGCTAGAAAAAACGAGAGGAAAATAAGAGAAGGAGAGAAAGCAGTTGCTGACGTTCATGGAAGAGGAGTGTTATATCTTCTCAGAGCAGGACAGAGGGACTGACTGTCAATTATAAGGATGCTGCTGCTCTCTGGAAAGACTTGGCTGTGAGTCTGCCCTCCTTGATCACGACGTTGGCTGCTCACTCAGCTGTCAACCATTGACTCAATGGGCTCAGTGGGCACAGATCTTTTGGGCACTTTGGAGGAATTATTACCTCAATTCTTGATCCTAAGGAACAACAAGTAAATTTCAAGTAAGGTGACTGATGAAATGGGGTTCGAGCCCAGGTCTACCGCTAACTAGCTCTGTGAACTCACCATCTCTGAGCCACCATCTCCTCACCTCAATGTTGAGAGACCGTCCTTTCAGCACTAAAATCCTTTATGTGTATACATTCACCACTGGATTCCTGGGAATATTGTTATCGCTACTTCTTTACAAACAGATGGCCACTAATGAGAATGTTCCTGTCCCTTACCTGTAATTCCTAATTATACAGCATAAATACAGATTTAGCTTTAATTCAATTAAGTGGTAATGAGGCGGGGAAATAATACTTGAACGTATTACTGCAGTTCAGGTTGGTAAGCAATGGATAATAATATTTATGTTCCATTAGATCCTGGAAGGTATTTTGAAAATCTTTTAAAATGTCCACCAAATACTTTGGCTGTAATAGACTATTAAAAGCAGAGAAAAGTACTCAGAGAGCAATAAATTTATGCATCTTAGAGGGATCTAACCTTAAGTTGTTTTCTAAGCCCTAAGGCACCAAAGAATTAAATATATGTGTGTGTGTGTGTGTCTGTGTGTGTGTCTGTGTATATAATTTTATATTGTAATAATTATACTAATAATATATAATTCTTTATAATATATAACATTTTATAAAGATTAATTATATATATAATATATATTACATATATATACAGCTATGAAGATATTAGATAATTTACTTCACTTTTCTGAGGTTCATGCTCATTTTCCACAGACATTAAGTAAAATAAAATATACCTTTATACTTTTTAGTATATTTTTCATATGATGTTGTATCTACCATGTGTTGTGTCTACCATGTAAGCAACTCCAATTTCCTACAACAGCCTTTAAGTCTCATATAAAATCCCTGATATGGCTTTGATTGACCCATTTTTGGGTGCATGTTGCATCAATCGTGGGTCCAGTGACTATGATTGAATAGAAATCTATGGCATCGAAAGTTGCCCCTTCTAGGACACGTGTGTTTCCAAATGAGTTAAAATGAAATTTGTATCTGTCTGGAAAATCCACCTGACATAGCCATTACAACATCCATTGTATATTTATTCTTTACCTGAATGGTGAGGTCATGTCTTACTCATCATTTAGTGAGTGTCCAGTGAAACTCCATGTTCAGTGTCTTGTACAAATTAGGTGCTCTATTAATCACTTTTTTAAATTTTGAATTGAATGAGTAAATATGCAAAGCAAAGAATCCCAAACAAGATCAACAGCCTGGCTGTTATGGACTGAATTTTGTCCCCTGAAAATTAATATGTGGAAACTCTAACCTCCCATGTGACTGTATTTGGAGATAGGCCTTTAATATGATAAATAAAGTCATAGGGAGAGGCTTAAATCTATAGGACTGTTGTCCTTATAAGAAGAAGAGACACAGGGGTGCATACACACAGAGAAAGGCCACAGGAGGACACAGTAAGAAGGTGGCTGTTGGCTGTTGGCAAGCTAAGCGGAGAGGCATCAGGAGACATCAAACATGCTGACACCTTGATTTGGACTTCCAGATTCCAGAACTGTGAGAAAATAAATGTTTATCATTGAAGCCACCCACTCTGTGGTATTTTGTTATGGCAGCCTTAATAAACTAATACACTGTATAAAGGGCAGGGCTAATATGGTTTATTAAAAGATCCAATCAGGTTAAAAGAGAGGAGAAGAAAGAAAAATCAAAATAACTCCCAAAAGCTTTCTTAATGACTTATAATTTAAATACAGAAGCAAAATATATGTCTGAGGCTTGGTGTGGTGGCTCATGCCTGTAATCCTAGCACTTTGGGAGGCTGAGGTAGGAGGATCACTTGAGGCCAGGAGTTTGAGGTTGCAGTGATCTATGATGACACCACTGCACTCTAACCTGGGTGACAGAGTGAGACTCTGTCTCATTAAAAAACAAATGTGTCTGGAAGATGATAAATACATACATTCATTTACTCAAGTAATAGTCACTAAGCACCTATTTGTAAATTGCTAGCTAAATAAGCCCTCCAAAATTGTGTATATTACACATACGACTGTCAGATCTTGTGACAGTGTTTCTTCCCTTTTCCTAAGCAACCTCCCTCTGACTGAAGGCACTGCTTGAAGTCCTTATCCCAGGGGATATCAGTGCCCACGCGGATCATGAATTCCACCTCTAGCCTTTATGTTTCTCAACTTCCTCAACCCTAAAGATCTGCATTTCCATTTGTGTTTTAGTTACATTCTCCCCATCACAACTTAAAATCACTTATTTAAAACTGATTACTAAAATGCTAAGCAAATATCTACCTCCCTGAGAGTAATTTCCTGACTTTCCAGGGATCTCCTTCCTTTACCTACAACACGACCAACAAGACATTTAGACCCATTATTTCTTATTTTTCTCCCTCCTTATAATGCTTTCTAAATTCTTTTCTTTCCTCCCCAATCTGAGGCCTAGGGCAGTTCATCTGAACTCTGTCCTTCCTCATTAGCACTTTTCACTGTCTTAGCATCAATCTCTGTCTCTTAGCTGCATCACAAAATTCCAAACACGGATCAGTCATAAACCAGAGTTTTTACATCTATACCCCAGTGGCTGCTGGAGAAAATAATGAAATTCTGGATACTGATGCCACGCAAAAGCATATCTTAAGTCTTAGCAGAGTCCTCAGTGATACATGTTTGAATAGGCTGCTGTTTTCTGTAAGGATTCTTAGCAATTCCTTGGCTTACGTCTCTTGAAATGAGCAGAGATCATCTGGTCATAATGAATAAAGTGAGTCATTTTTGGTTTTGCTTTTTCTCTTGCTTCCTCATTCAGTCAATCAACAAGTTTGTGACTTTATCTTCCTCTGCCAACACCACCTTTTTCTAGACCATCATCATCTCCTGCTGGAAAACTGTAATGTCCTCCTAACTAATCTCCTTGCTTCCCCTCATGCCCATACAGGATCTATTACACCAGCAACAGTAAGCCTGACTCCATAATACAAGCTATATATGGACACTCATCTGTTCTAACACTCCTGTGGCTTCCTGTTATACATTTTCAAGGTGATTTTTTCTCTATCCAAAGGAACTAAACATTTCTACATGATTGTTCCTAATCTATTTTCTAATCATTATTTTCTCTGAAACCTCCTTTGCTTGTTTTGCTCCTGTTTATTTTAATTAAAATTAATATTTTTATCTTTCTCATCTTAAGGAAATTATTATTGCCATCCCTCTGCCTGTTAATCTCATCTCTGTACTCTTCACACAGCCCGTTGGTGCCTGTATTTTAAGTCTTAGCTCAGGTTTTTTACTTCCAGAGAAAGGACTTCCTAGACTATCCTTTGAAGTGCTTCTGATATTCTCTGTCTGGATCTCCTTTTGCATTTTATTTTTATATTCATTCTATGAATATAAATTTGTTCATATTCATATTCAATTTGTTTATATTTGTTTGCCTGTTTTAATTTCTTACTCTAGTGGAATGTAAAATTCTGAAATAATAGAAAAAATAACAATTTTTTATTCATTTGTGTATTCTGTGAGTAGGATAATGCCCAGGACAACAAGAATTTGATGTACATTTACTGAATGGATAAGAGGGTAAGAAAAGAGGAGAAAGAGCAGGATGGAGGGAGGGAGAGTAAGAGGAGGAGGAGGAGGGAGGAGAAGAAGAAGCAGCAGCAGCAGAAAGGGGGAAGAGGAAGGGAAGGAGTAAGGAATGAGAGGAAACAAAGAGGGAAGAAAACTTTCATCCTATAGAACGAGGATGAGAATGCTTGGAGAAAGGGGAATGGAATGTCTTTTTTCGGATCAGATAAAAGCTTAATGGTTTCTAATCCATTGGTGGTTCAGATAGAATATGTTGGGTATTTGAGACAGGAAGGCTTCAGATAATGTATTTGCCTGCTTGGCTCACATAATGGGATGGGAGTGTCTCTGCTTGAAGCGGGGTTATTGCCACAGACCCCTGCCCACCCGTGATCACTCCTGGCCATGACACACAACACGGTGAGGGAAGTCAACCCTGGCTACCGAAGCGGGTGCCTTCTCATAGCATCGTCTTTCTCATGCTGCCGGATGAGGCCAGTGCCAAAGTCCGGAATCACATGGTCATGTTATCCCTGCTCTCATTTAAGGTTATACTTGTAAAGCATTTTGCTTCTCTTCTGCTATCCACATTTCCTCACATGAATTATCTAAATAACAACATTTTTTTCCTTTTTCTATTTATGCCAACATGAGGCAAAGCCGTGACTAAAGCCAGGCTGTACATGTTCATACATTTAGCATGTAGCCCAGAAGTGATCTAGTTGCTGAGATATGGTGTGGCCAAGTGGATTGGGAGTGGGGGGATGGAGAAAGAGAAGGAGAGAGAGAGAGAGAGAGAGAGAGAGAGAGAGAGAGAGAGATTGATTATGGGAATTGACTCACACAATTATGAAGGTTGAAAAGTCTCACACTCTGGGGTCTGCAGCTGGAGAACCAGGAAATGCAGCAGTATAAGTCAGTCAGAGCCCAAAGGCCTGAGAACCATGAGAGGCTGATGCTGTACCTCCTTGTCTGGGTCCAAAAGCCCAAGAACCAGGGACACAAATGTTCCCGGACAGGAGAAGGTGGATGTTCTAGCTCAAACAGGGAGAGCAAATTCGCCCTTCCCCAGCCTTTCTGTTTTGTTTGGGCGCTCAATAGATTAGGCTGTGCCCACCCTCATTGGTGAGGACTGATCTTCTTTCCTCAGTCTACCACTTGAAATGCTAATCTATGCTTGAAACTGTCTCACAGACTCACTCAGAACTAATATTTTAACAGCTATTTGGTCATTCCTCAGCCCAATCAAGTAGACACATAAAATGGGAGTCACACCAAGGCAGCAGGGTCTCACCTTGCTCCGACTTTCTGTCCTCTTCACCCAGGTGGAGGGCCTTGGAAACATTCTCTTTTTATGTGGCTATATTCCTTTTTAAAAGGAATCCAAGTAGGCAGTTCATTGCCTTACGAAATTAGCTTCATTGGCTATTAGTCTCGCCATATGTCAAGACAGAAGGATTGTTTGTAAAGAATTACTATTGAGTTTGCTGGCAGTGGAATAAATCACTATTGACCTTTCCACTTTTAAGAGTTTAATGAACTTAGGAATGGAAATTACCCACAGTTGTAACAACTGTAACCTTGACTTCTGTAACCCATTACCATTAATGTTCACTCTTTGACATGCCAGGGGTCATTGTTATTAATAATGAATCAGACCACGTTAGAAAACTGGTGACACAAAATCTGTCTCCAATGCAAAGTAAAAACAATAACAACAACTACAGCAGCATTCTAAATGAAAATTCTTTGCAGGTAGGAAGATGCAGAGAGACAAAATGACTCTCTATACTGGAATATTAATAGACTGGCAAGAAGTGAACTTACTTTATTATATAACCATTGATTATTTTAGGCACAGGAAAGTATATTACATATAAGCTACTTTATTATTATATATCTATGAGTTAGAAGTCATTATCTCTACATTAAAGATGAGAAGACTAACACTCATAAGGAAATATAATTTGCTTAAAATAATTTATTCATCTAACAGTAATTTTTTGTTTACTGAAGGCTTATAATACCCTTGAAGTTAGAGATAAAGCAAACCTAAGACAATTTCCTGTCTTATGGATTCCAGAGTAATCACACATGACTTGTCAGTAATAAAGCTTGAATTTTTCCCATTTTGCATTCAGTTAACACACTCCTTATACTTGAAATAAAAACTCTGGAATTTCCCGGTTCTGCTAATCAGTAGCTGTGACCCTGAAAAGGACCTTCGTAGCTCTCTTTACTCTAAGACCCTTGAGTCATCTACAGTATGAGAAAGCTTGATTTAATAATTTTGTAGAGGTCTTCTCATGAATCATAGAGCCACCTGACCAAGTGGAGAGGTTCTCATGGATAAAGTGTTAGCCTTCAGCATGGTGGACTCTTGGTTTCAAATGACACCTAGCTAGCTTAAGGCAGGCCAGGGAATCATTATTAAGTTTGAGCAAGTTATGAAATTGAACTGAAACAACAAAGTCATACATCAGTTGTATGTTTTCTATGTATGGACTGTTTTCTATCTCCTATTTGGAAAGACTCAAGAAGCACATATCTCTGAGGGCGACAATCTTAGCTCTAGGTTTCTTCGTGTTCCTAGATGGCTGCTAAAATCTTTCCACCTTCCCAACATAAATCCCAACAATCAATTTGGCCATTCTAAATCAATGTGTTCTAGGTGGATGGCTAAACCGATGGGCCAATCTATGTCACAGGCTCTACCCCTAGAACCTGAGATAAGGTAAATTTACTCAGAAACATTTGGGTTCCAAATAGAAATCAGTGGCTTTTGGAAATTGGAGAAGAAAGAATTTATTTCAGAGAGACAACCAACTCATACCTTCTCAAATATGAATATTCTTTCTAATCTGTAAATGTTAGCAATATTGTTCATTGCTACTTTCATTTTTATCAGTATCTATAATTTTTTGAACTTTTTCATCTTATGAGTTACTAAATAGAAAGCTAGGGAAACTCAATGACTTTCCTCTGCTCACACAGCCAGTTTGTTTGTATTTTTAACATTCGGTCCAAAATATCACAAATATTTATTATGCATCTACCACATGCCAGAAATTTGCTAGGCATTGATGATGCACAGTCAATTGGATATTATAACCTTTTAAATTAAAAAGGAAGGGTAGTATCTCATTTCAAAAGGCCTCCTCTGCTACCTATAAAGGGAATTATTAGATACTAGCTAGTTTTCCCAAAAAACAAATCAAAAGAAATACATACACACAAAAATATTTAACTTACAGGGCTATAAAAGATCATATTTTTTAAAATGCCTTCATTATCTTCCATCTTGCCTATTCTTCTGCATTGTCACCTTGCTTTGTCCCCATCAAAGTCCCTGGACAGTAGAGTATGATGAGAGTGATGCTGGGCCAGTTCTGGGTGTAATTCTTGACTGGCCAGCGAAATCCCACTTCTTGCTTCTTGGAAGCCAGCCACTATGTAAGAAGTGTCCATGAGACCGATATGCTATGAGAAGCTCAGGTCTTATTGACAGTTCACAAAGGATGAGATACCATGTGGACTGAGATAATAAGGCCCCAAATCCCTAAGACATTAAACATTAGCAAGTGAAAAAACCATCTTGGATGTCTAGTTAAGGATAGCCTCTAGATACTTTCAGGTTCTACCAAGTGACTACAACTTCACGAGAGATCTCAAGCTAGACTAGCAGAAAAATCATCACCTCACTTCCAGTCAACCCACAGAACTGGAAGAGATGATAACTTATTGCTTATTTAATTTTAGAGGTAGTTTGGTATGCAGTAGTAAAGGAAGAAAATGAAGGCTCAATTATTTGAAAATTATTATCATGCTTTCATGGTATCAACTTAATGTTTTTATTTTTTTGCTAAACAAAAGCTTATGTCTATGATTGCCAATGTGTATTTTGAATAGGAAGGTATGGGTTATAAAGTGGAACTCGTGTCTCTTCCTTGAATAAGTCTTAAAAAACAAAAAGCATCTTCTTATTGAAAGATAACTTTAAAAAGTCATCTTACCTTGCTCACTAACACATGATTACTGGTAATTTAAGATGGGATTCCAAGTATGTCTGACTCTGAAGCTGTTACTGTTTTCATTATATAATTTGCCTTCCTCAGACACATGACATTTAACATGTGCCTGTGGGATATATAGATCTGCTGCAAATCCAAGCGGTCAGTAGCTAGTGGTAGGATCTTGAGTAATTTTCTTATCTTCTATGAACCTTCATTATTTTAATCTTAAAATGGAGATAATGTACTTATCTTTTAGGGTTGAATAAAGCATTAAAGAAAATAATTCATTTAACACCTTTAGTTTTATGACTGCATAAAATTAACAGTACATAAAAGTAGCAGTCATTATTATTATTGTTGAGTTTGTTAAGGGGGTTTATTACATACCCCTATCTTTATTTATCGTTTTTTTAATCGATTAACTTCAGGCCATACTTTTATTTGAACACTTTTTCACCAAGCTAAAGGTCTCCTATTTAGCCAAGTAAGGGCATGAGATTGAGTCCTGGCCAATGAGATGGGAGTATAGAATAATGTAGGACTTCCTGGAAGTCGACCTATGAGGGCCAGATAATTGCTTTTCTTTCCCCCATTCTCCAGGAATATAGATATGACTGTGTGACCTGCAGCTGTCCTCTTGGATGTTACAGTGGTGAGCTGAGGATTATCGGTCGTTGATAACCTAGGGGAACTACTAGATCTGCTTTGGACTGCTTACATCCATACCTCCTTTTAGATGAGAAAGAAACCAACATTTCTCTTGTTTTCTATTCTATATTTTTCTCATATGTGGCATAACATTTTCCTGTACGATATACTTCTCAGCAGACAGGCAAGCAGCCTCTGCTCAATTCTCTTTAGAGATGAAGAGTTCACTCTCTCACCATCCATTAGGGACAATTTGGACTATTGGGAACTTCTTTATTACATTTGATTGAATTTGGCTGCTCTACAACTAGCTATTTCTTTTGGCCTCTTTTGTGCTGCACAAAATAATACTGATACCTTGTTCACATGAAACCTTTCACCCATTCTAAAACAGATATGGCAACAATACACATAATGTACTCAAAATAACCCAAACTTCTCCCTATAATTTTGCTCTTGAAAGAATGAATATAGAAACAAACCAAGAGTGTAAAAATAGGATTTTTAGAACTTTCAATATGCAGGTCCATATTGCTTATATTCTATGTCCACCTATGAAATGGATCAGAAAAAATCCTTGGAATTGATACTAAGTTTATCAATATAAAATCCATATAAGGAATGTTTAAATTACTATAAATAACAAACTTTCTTAGTGTTTTTTTTCCTAATTATTCTCTTTGCATAAGAAAATGGATTTTAATGTCTTAGCTATCTAATGTTGTATAAGAAGCCACCCCAAAACTTATTATTTCACTTAATTTACTCAAAATCATTTCAGCAGTTTGGCCTGGGTGCAGCTGGGCAGATTGCTTCCTAGTCTAGCTTGTGATCACCCATTTGCCTGTGGTCATCTGATGACTGAACTGGGGTAGAAGTGTCCCACATGACCTCATGTTCATGTCTGGTGGTTGGTGCAGACTGTTGGCTGGGGCATCTCTGTTCCCTTCCACAGCACCTCCCCAGCAGGTTAGCTCACACCCATTCACAGGACACTCTCAGGACAGCAAAGGAGCTAGCACAGAAGTGGACAGGCCTCTTGAGACCTAGACTCAGAATACCTACCATGTCACTTCTACCACAATGCTATTACAGAAAATCACAAGACCCAGCCATATTCAAGTGAAAGCAAAAATAGACCCCACCTCTTGATTGGAGAAGTCACAATGTCACATTACAAAGGGAAGGGCATATCGAGGAATGTTTTTGCAATCTATCACAGTCTTTCCTGTGTTTACAAATTATTTACATTTTCCCCTCTTCAGTTTAAGTTTATTTAAATCTCAGGACCCTTGAATCTCTAATCTAATTAGATTAGATGGCTTGCAATCCAGGATCTCATGGTCTGCATTAGATGTGAATGAGGATAAGGCTCCTTTTGAGATGTTTTTTGAGATCCAGATGTCTGTTGAGTAAAATACAAATTATTTACCCACCACCAAAATATAAGGGTGAGAAAGGATAAAATACAGAGACCTCTATTAAGATAGAGAGGAATAGGAGGTGTATAGTAATCACAGGTCTGTAGCAATCCTAAAGTCCAGATGGGCCCTGTTGTAACATTCCACACTCTAAAGATAAGAAAGTATTTTTTTTAGCTTTTTTTTTTATTTCAGCATATTATGGGGGTACAGATGTTTAGGTTACGTATGTTGCCCTTGCACCCTGCCAAGTCTGAGTTTCAAATATGTCCATTCTTTGGGTGGTGCGTGTTGCACTCTTTGTGTATGCATATACCCGTCCCCTCTCCCACCTCCCCCCTCCCCCCTGCCCAACATCCAATAGATGTTATTCTTATATGTGCACTTATGTATTGATCAGTTAATACCAATTTGATGGTGAGTACATGTGGTGCTTGTCTTTCCATTCTTGGGATACCTCACTTAGTGGAATGGGTTCCAGCTCTATTCAGGAGTATACGAGAGGTGGGATTGCTGGATCGAATGGTACTTCTACTTGTATCTCTTTAAGATATCTTCATATTGCTTTCCACAGAGGTTGCACTAGTTTGCAATCCCACTAACAGTGCATGAGTGTTCCTATCTCTCCGCATCCATGCCAACATTTATTGTTTTGGGACTTTTTGATAAAGGCCAGTCTCATTGGAGATAAGTGATATCTCATGGTGGTTTTAATTTGCATTTCCCTGATGATTAGAGATGTTGAGCATTTTTTCATATGTTTTTGGGCCATTATTCTGTCTTCTTTTGAAAAGTTTCTGTTCATGTGTTTTGTCCGCTTTTTCATAGGGTCGTTTGATTTTTTCTTGTTGATTTTCCTGAGTTCTAAGGAGATTCTGGTTATCAGCCCTTTATCAGATTTGTAGCATACCAAAATTTTCTCCCATTCTGTAGGTTGTCTGTTTGCTCTTGTGACAGTTTCTTTGGCTGTGCAGAAGCTTTTTAATTTGATCAGGTCTCATTTATTTATTTTGAAGAAAGTATTTTTGATTAGACCCCAATTCTCCTTGGGTGGAGTGGTTTTTGGGTCCATTGCTATTCTTGGCTTTTGGCTCCACTCTCTGGGCTCTGAGTTCTACCTTCTGGGCAATTGGCTCTTACCTTTGATATCTTTTTCTTTCATAAAAATAGTTCCTTTTTGCAGCCTACAAAAATTTTTAGCCTGCTTCCTGCGCATAAAAAGTTGGCAATACAAGAGACCTTCTTCATTTTGACTTACATTCATTTCCTTAATCCAAGCTTCCAGTGTTCCTACCTGTTAAATTCTCTTTAAAAACTCTGTGGGTTTCCTGTGAATTATATCAAGTTGTTCTTGCTTTGCTAGTTTGATTATTTTTTTAATTAGTGACCCATTTATTTCTTCCATTTTATCTCTCTTAGAATTGGAATTCTATCTTATGCCTGTGACACCACTGACTTTTGGAATAAGATAACTTGTTTTCTAATTTCACAGGTCCACAGATGGAGAAGAATTTTGCTAATGGATGTAGCATATCCAGAGTCTCATCTATACCTTTTTCAGATGACTTAAATGATGAGATTTAAAACCTTATAAGTCCATGACATTTAGATGAGATTTTTGGATTTAGAGCTAATGCTGGAATAAATGTGTTGAGTTTTGGTGACAATGGGATGAAGTGAATACATTTTGCACATGGGATGGACATAAATTTTAGGAATCTTGATGGTGAGCTATAACAGGTTGATCAGTGTCCTTGAAAAATTCGTATTCTGACAAAACTTCAGAATGTGACCTTATTTGGAAATAGGTTCTTGGCCGATGTGATTAGTTAAGATGAGGTCATGCTAGATTAGAGTGTGTCCTAAATCCAATGACTTGTGTGCTTATAAGAAGAGCAAGGGCACAGAGAGACACCCACAGGGAAGAAGTTCACTTCCAGACAGAGGTAGAGACCGCAGTAATATGTCCATAAGCCAAGGGACACCAATGATTGCCAGGAGCCCCCAGAAGCTGGAAGAGGCATGGAGAGATTTTCTTCTAGGGCATTCGGAGGAAGCAAGGCCCTGTAGAAACCTTGGTTTTGGACTTCTAGCTTCCAAGTCTGTGAAAGAATAAATTTCTGTTTTTTAATCCACCAAATTTGTAGTGATTTGTTATGGCAGCTCAAGGAAACTAATATATAAGGTAACTGCCAGCATGGCTCTCATGTTCGTGCAAGGACTGGTTATAATGGCAGTGCCTTTCCCTTGTTATTTGGCTAATCAAACTCTAGCCTTATTTAGCCTTAGCCCTAGCCACCAGCCATTCCTAACGAGATGTCTTCTATCACCTGCCTCCTCTGCTTCTACCACTCATCTCAGGTTGAAACAGACACCTCCCTCTGTGACCTAAAACTCTCTCGTCACGGTGTTCCCATTCATGATTCCCTCAAGCTAATTCCTGCCGATGTCAGAGTTGACTGGTGACAGCATCCTGCGGAGTGATCAAGAATAAAGTTTTTGTAGTCCGACCGGCTCGATTTAAGTCAAGGCCATGCTGCTTACTGACTGTGTGACTTGGACAAATTCTTATCCTTTCAGTGAAGGATAAGAATGGATCAGCTTCCCATTCCTTATTACTTTTAATAGACTTTCTAAGAGTAATTTTAGATTCACAGTAAACTTGAGTGGAAGGTACAGAGATTTCCCACATTCCCATATACCCAGACTCCTGCATTGTCAAAATCATACACCAGAGTGGTACATTTACTATAATCAGTGAACCTATATTGATGCCTCATGATCACACAAAATCTGTATTTTACATTAGAGTTCACAAATATATAGAGTTTACAAATATATAATGACATCCACTGTAATCAAATATATAATGTATCCATTGTAATCATATCATACAGAGCTGTTTCACTGCCCTAAAGATCCTCTGTTCTCCTCCTATTCATTGCTCCCTCCCTCAACTCCTGACTACTGCTGATCTCTTCACTGTCTCCACAGTTTTGCCTCTTCCACAATGTCATATAGTCAAAATCATATAATAGGCACCCTTTTTGAATTGCTTCTTTTAGTTAATAATATGTATTTAAGCTTCATCC
>CAUYSK010024519.1:0-14311 GCA_963575035.1 Avahi laniger
GGCTTTTGAATTAAGATGCAATTACTGATGTAATATGGTGTCACGCAGGGTTTCTGTCATCTGGTATTGCCATAAGAAACTACCCAAGGCTTAGTGGCTTAAAACATCAATTATGTTACTATTACTCACAGTCCTGCAGGTTGGGAATTCAGGCTAGCACAGCAGGAACGGTCATTTCTATTCAGCGTGACGTCTGTCCAGGTGGTTTCTGCACTCCCAGGTCTGCTGACTCAGCTCAGGTGTTCGATGGCTGAGGGCTGGCTGGGACAGCTCAGCTGGGGCTTGAGTTCTCCTCGGACAACTATTCTTCTCCAGGTGGCCACTCTACAAGCCTCTCCAACAGGGGAGCTGGACTTCTTATATGGCAGCTCAGGGATCCCCAAAGCAAAAGTTGCCAGATCTTCCCAAGGCTAACCTAGAACTGGCATGGAGTTGCTTCCACCACATTCTCCTGGTTAAAGTGAGCCATGAGGCCAGCCCAGACTCGATGTGGGCGAGAGTAATGCAGCACAGGGTGGTGGTTCACTGGGAGCAAACCTTGAAGATCAGTTACCACATGCAGGAAGTGGAATTGCTTAGTGAGGGATTTTTTATAAAAAAAAAAAAATACAGCCCTTAATCAAAAGAATCTTTTTCTCCCCAAGAGAGACCAAAGGTACCTTTCCTTAGCTGCTGTTGATAGAGAATATGTCTCACCAGAAGGAGGCAGAACTTTTTGATTAGAGACAGGCAGGCCACTGCAGCACTGACCCACAGGAACACATTTCCGGACTCACAAGTGAAGCAATTCTCTGATCAGGACTCAAGACTTACGATGAACGGACTTTGAGAATTGGCAGGTATAAAGACCAAGATATTTCTTCAGGGGTTTTAATACCCTGAATGCATGGAAGTGATTTAATCCAGGGACAGAGCATGGCAGGGAAGAGCAGGGACCCTCCTAAGACAATCAGCAGATCTCACAAGCAAACCAAAGCAAGGACAACCTCGTCCTACCGACCAGAGGCCACTCTCTTAGCTAAAGACAACAAATCTGATATCAGAACTCCAGTGTAGCATTTCCATGGTTTGTTGCATATTTCTGCTTAAGAGTGTAGTAAATCAAACATATGAAATCAGGCTAGCATTGCATACAGGCTCTGCAGTCAGAACTTCTGGCTATAAAGCCTTCTTTGTTACTTGCTGATGTGCGACCTCGTGTCAAGTTGCTTTTCTGTTCAGGATTGTGAAAGTGCTTAGCATAGTGCCATACGTGGCAGAATTTCAATAATGCTAACTATTAATATCATCATTTGGTGACGTTCTGGTTGTTAACTTCATAATGTCCAACAGCCCTTCAGCTAAACATCCAACTCAATGGGCTCCTATGTCTATCCATTGATGTGAAAAGTTTAGCGACCAGAGTGGGCAAAACCAGAATAGCAGCCTTCTTTTCAGAAGGGAACATTAATATCTGTCTAGATACAGCCAGCATTCAACTGTGCAGAATTTTCTAGAGAAGAAAAGCTTGGCTATTTTCACATCATTGACAAATAGCAAAGTCAAAGTCAAGGGTGAATCTGGGACATCTAAATAATACTGACTGACTAATGCAAGTAATTTTGTTGTTTGATATTGAAATATTTTAGGAGTCTTCTATGAATATAGATATGGTTTTAATTTTTATTCAAAATATTACTTTGCAAGTTTCTATTTATCCTGAATGCATTAGTCAATTGACTGTGGACCCATGTTTGGATAACTGCATTTGTGAGGGAGCAGCTGCTCCTCCTCAGACGCTCTCTCTACCCTGGCAATTGACATCAGAGTCTCCATATGTGAGCCAGGATGGGGGAATGCCCTGTCTCCTTGAGGGGTGACGTGAGAGAGCTGCATGAGCAGGGTCTGTACCCTGCTGCGTGGTGCTTAAGTGGGCTGCTGCTCATACCTGCCTGAAAAATGAAGCTAAGCATCCCCATGTCATAGGGCTCCTGTGAGGATTCAATGAGCTGCCACACACAAATGTTTAGAACAACTCACGGCACATGATGTATATATTATAAAAGCATTAGCTACTATCTTTATTCAGCTTCTACATCAAATGTGCAAGTTTGGGCCTGTCCTCAGGCCACCCTTGTCTGGACTCTGACTCTGACCTCCAAGGACTTCCTTAAACAAGAGTGGAGAAGAGGAAGCAAGGGGGCCTTCCCAGCAGTAGAGTTCTGCCCGATACCTAGAACCTGCCTGCATTTTAGATTCTTCTCTGGGGCAGAAGAGAATGGGAGAAAAGGTCCTGAGGTTCACACCAGAAAATGGGGTCCAGGCCCATTCCAGGCTTGCATACCACCTGTGCGTGTCCTTCAGCAAGTTGCATCTTCTTTCTGAATCTCAGGTTCTCACCTGCACAATAAGGTGGCTCCTGCCAGAAGGAGCACCTGGGCATTTCAGATCCAGGCAGACTGGCTGAGGCAGGGCAAGCCTAAGGGCCCAGGCCTCCAAGCCAGAGTCACCTGGATCCCCTTAGAGACTGGAAAGTAGATGAGGACCAGAGCCCAGCTGCTAGGAATGGGGCACAAGGACCGAAAGAGCCAGGCAGCTGAGCTGCCTTGTGTTCCGATGCTTGCAGGGCGAGTGGCTAGGGCCTCTCATACCCCCAACACCTCCCAATCTGTGTCCTCAGAGGCTGGGAGGACAGCCTGTGAATGGGCTTTGAAGATACCACATGCCCCAAGGCTCGCTTGTCCTTCCCACACACCCCCGTGCTGGCTTCTTCCCAAACTCTCTGGAAGTATGCAGGCCTCTCCAGTCTGCCCCAGAGTCTGCGCTGACTATGTGCTCCTTTAGATACCTTCTCCTGTTACTCCCACCACCTGTGAGTTCAGACATTTTGCTGTCCCTTGGCGGGAGGGCACCGTATGTTCATGGCCCAGTCGCAACACTTGCTTCTGGTTTGGGGACGTGTCCTTTTGAGAGGCAGTGTCAATGAGCGGACGGACTGTGAACATCAAAGGAACAATGGGCTGAGTCGGAATCTAAGTTCTGTCATTTGTTAGCTACAAATGACTCTGGGCAAGTTACTCTGCCTCTCCAATTCTCAGTTTATCCACTATAGAGAGTATAATTCTTGTATGGGTGTTATAAGGATTAGAGGCAATGTATGTAAATTTCCTGTGCAGCCCTGAGACAACACAGGTGTTCACTATGTGGCAGCTGCTGTTTCTATTGTAACTATTACTGCTATTGTCTCTGACGCCGCATCCATGTCTGGGCCTGCAGGAGGAGGGTCACGAGATACTGAATCATGCAACCATGAAGGTTAATCCGAAGGTCATTTTATCTTAGGGTACTCTAGGGCCAAATTTTAATTTCTTATCTAGCAAATCTCAGATTTTAACCTAAAAGCCTGAACAAAACCCTCACCAGGAGCCTGCCTTCCTCTGAGATCTCCAAGTGTCCCTTTCGAGACGGGTGGGAAAAAGGAACCCTCTGAGCAGAACTCACTGCTTTGCGTCTTCAGCTTCGGCTACCAATCCTACAAGCGTTTGCGAAGACAGTTGACATTTTCTAAATACTTAATAATTTTCAACGACAGTGATAATGACCATCATAGCATAAGGATAGTAACAGCAGGTTTTTTAAAAGGACTGCATATTGACCACAAATAGGTGTAATCACAAACTCTCCACGGTGCTGCTCAGACTGTCATTTTTCCCCAAGCAGCTCTGACCCAATTGCAGCAACAGAAATTCTCCAGAACTTTGAGAGAATAAAAAGCACCCCTCTCCTGGGCTTCCTCCCCATCTTGAGTTCTCAGAATATGAGCTCTGCTCACCAGGAGGGCACCGGGGTGCGGGAGGCAGTGGCCCAGCCTCTGCCACGGCTGCCTTGCCAGGTTTCTTGTCAATACCTGTTGACATTTCCCTGAGTAATCATTCCAGGCACTTCAGTATATTTCTTCATATCACCAGATAGATTACGGGGGCTCTATTGATTTTGTGGTTTCATGTGTGAAAGATCTAATCTTAATCCTCGGTTGTTCATTTCCCTTAACCTTTTAATAACATGATAGGAAAGAAACCTGTCAGAATGAAAATTGTTTCTGAGGCATGTTGTCATAAATATGTGCCACAGACTGTTTTGTTTTATGGGAACAGCCATATTTTTTGAAATAATAATAATGATAAAATTTGTATGGTGCATTGCAGTTTACAAAGCACTTTTCCTTATCAACTCATTTAATCCCGATGGCAATCCTGACAGGTAGGAGTTATTTTATTTATTTTGATTTATTTATTCTCTGAGTCTTTCCACAACATGAATTTTTATTATTATTCTCTGTGTCACAGATGAGAGGTCTGCATTGCCCAAGGTCACAGAGCTCTTAAAAATAAGGTCTGGAGTGAGGGAGATCTGCACTCACCTCCTGACGCTGCTAGGGTGTCGTATATAACCTGGAACATGGGACTTAGACTCTCCGTGATTCATTTCTTTGTCTACAAAGCAGGGATGATGCTATCTTTCAGGGATTTTGTAAGGATTAAAGATGATGTGGGTAAACCATCTGCACAGTACCTAGCACCTAGGAGAGGATTAAGAAAAGTTAGCTATTATAATCGAAATAATATAATAATAATAATCATTTGATAAAAGTAGGATTTGAGCCAAGGACTTTATGCCAAACCTCAGTTCTCTATTCTCCTTGTTGGAGAGAAATTAGAATCTGGTCTTTGTCTCTCTCATTTCTTTCTTTCATTTGTAAAACCCCAGAGAATGACAATGAACAAAGGGGCGAACACCTGGAAGTCTCTGCTGATGCTGGGGTGAAGTGCAAGGCCCATCTGGCTCAGCAGTGCCCCCCAGTCTTCTTCTCTGGGGCAGGGCTCCGGCTGCTGGTCTGGAAATTGGCAGGCAGAGGTGAGGTACCCAGCCCTGGAGGCAGGATGTCTGCACCTGTGTCCTGCATTGAGAAAGGCTGATGGGGACGTGCGGACGTTCTCACCATAACTTAAGGAAGTTACATATGTAAAAGTTCTAGGGATTGTACTTGGGCCAAAACAAACAGGAGCACTGGGGCTTTCTTCCCAGCCTGAGGCTTTGAGAAAGTCATTTTCTTCACCTAAGCCTCCACTTGCACATCTTCAAAATGAGAAAATTCACCTGTAATTCGTGCTTCCCAGCCCAAATTTAGCTGGAGACCAAAAGACTATTAAAATTAATATTTAAATCCACCCCCATCCTACCCCACCCAATTTCTAGTCCCAGCAAGGAGAGTGGGGAAGAAGGAGAGGGGGGAGGACAGGCATGCATAAAAGAAGAAAGAAATGTTCATGTTGAGAAACTGAAGCTTGGATGACTTCTCAATTTCTTTTGGGACTCACATTCTATGGCTTTAGCTTTCCAGAATTAAAGCCCATTGCCACGCGACCTGTTTCATAGCTTTCTCTGTTAGCTTTTGAATATTACTCGCCAATGTAGATAAGATGGAAACAAATGTATCCCTCACAGCAAACGGCATTTTCTTCCTGTTCCCCTCCCTTCCCCTCCCCCTCCTCCTCTCCTCTCCTTTCCTTCTCTTCTAAGTTAAATCCTGGGTTTCCATTAATAAAGCCCAAATTTCCTGACTTGTGCAACTTGCACGTGTTGTTCTCTCTGTCGGGCGGACTTTCTACTGAGACTCCCATTCTCCATTTGGTGAACTCATGTTCGTCTTCTCAAGATCCGTCTCAAACGTCATCTCTCCTTTGAGAAGCCTTCCCTGACTATCACAAGGAGTGTCCTCTCTTGGCCCCACACCGTCCTAGGACAGTATTTGCTAGTATTTGTGACACTGCATTGTGATTCCTCAGCCACCTGTCCCTCCTTCCCCGTCCCGCTGTGAGCTCCTTCCAGGAGAGGGCCACGTCCTCATCCGTCTTGATATCTCTAGGCCTCGTGGGGATGTCCTTCTATTATGCTCCTGCCTTGCTAGCAGGAATGTTAATAACCCTATGAACATGGCTTTTAGTATCCACTGATTCATTTACTCCTAGACTCAGAGTATTTTATAACATTGAAAAGGGCATCACGTTTATCATCGACCTCTTCATTATTTAAAAATCGAGGCTCAGAGAGGTAAAGTAACGTGCGCAGGGCTGCCCAACTATGCAGAAGCGGAGCTGCAGGTCAACTCCAGGACCTCTTATTCCTCCCAGTGTCTCTCAGTCCTACACGTTGAGCAAACCTTTGTAGCTTACCTAGTATGTTCCAGGCACTGTGCTACGTGTCGGAAAATGGAATTGATATGATGTGGTTCCTGTTCCGAGGGGTTTGCAGTCCAGTAGGGAAGCAGCAGGCTTTATCCACATACTCTAAACCACCTGCGAAGATTCACGCCCAGTGATCCACTGACGTGCTGTCTCATGAGAGTGGGTGTCCTTTCAGCAACTCTGCTCTGCCTCTCTTGCCCCGAGCTGCCTCGTGTCCCTGGCTCTGAACCCTTCCCTCTGCATTCTGACTTTGACAGTTGCTTCTGTCCATATTCTGCCCCCCACTTGGCTCTGTTTTGGGGTTTATCTGACTCTTCCTCTTGGCATTTTAGACCCAGGCTCTCTTTAATGACCTTGAATCTCATCTTAGAGTCATGAAAGACTCCCTGCTCCAGTTTTCAGCCCCACAAAACCCCACTGCCACCCTTCCCACCATCCCTTGGGCTAGTCCCAGCACCCACCATGAAATGAACTCGAATCTGGCACAATTATAGAGATACTTCCACGGGCCAACTTTCTTTGTGCCTCTGGCATGTCAGTTTTCTTTTAGTGGAGAATGAATCTGCTAAAGCACATCTTTCTTGAGATGACGGTTTCCAGTGCAGCACAATTGCAGCATCATTTGCAAGATCCAATTCTTGCTCTACCTAAAGTGCCATCAGCGCAAAGCCTGGATGGCTTTGTAGATTGTTATTTTTTGAGTAAATTCATGTGTAGTTTGATAAAACCTCTTCCCCATGATCTATAAACCAACTGTTTCTACTGAGATAACATGGTATTATTAGTAGTGGATCTCAGCCATTAACATAACAGATATTAGCTATGCTTTTTCCAACCTCTGGTCAGACCATGGCCTGGGAGCTTCCTGAAAGCCAGGTGGATCCCAGGTGGAAATGGGAGGAAAGTCTCTTCACCTTCACTTTTTTGTTTGTTTTTTTACAGATAGGGTCTTCCTCTTTCACCCAGGCTAGACTGCAGTGGCGCAATCATAGCTCATTGCTGCAACCCTGAAATCCTGGGCTCAAGCAATTCACCTGGCTCAGTCTCCAGAGTAGCTGAGACAACAGGCAGGGGTGCACCACCATGTCCAGCTAATTTTTTAATTTTTTTCTTTTTGTAGAGAAAGTGTCTCACTGTGTTGCCCAGGCTGGTCTCAAACTCCTGACCTCAAGTGATCCTCCTGCCTCAGCCTCCCAAAGCGTTGGGATAACAGGTGTGAGCCACCACACCTAGTCTTTATCCTCACTTTCTCCAGGAAGCATGGAATAATGAAATAGTGGGGAATTTGGAACCTGGGAGTTAGGGTTCAAATGCTGGCTATCCCATTTACCTGGAGGGAGTTTTCCTGCTCTTAAGTTTCAGTTTCTTCCTTTATAAAATGGGGATGAGAAGACCCATATCAAGGAGCTGCTGTGAGGAAAAAAAACAAGAATGTAGATATGCTACCAGTACCATTGTCTATAAAAAGAGTCGGGTGAGAGGAGGAGGTGGAAAGAAGAGGTACGGAGGGAGAGGAAATGTGAGTGGCAGAGATAGTGCTGCACGGGCCACGTGGCAGACTCCTGGACAGCTGTGTGGGGATCAGGACATAGAAGGTGCTGGTGACAGGCCAAATAACCACAGCTAAGGACTAGGACTAGCTCATACAACAAGGAGTAAGGGGTGATTTCTGGGACTCTGAGGACTGATTTGGAGCAGCAAGACTGTCACCTGATAAGACAGGGAGACGATCCAGTCTTCCAGTGAGGAGCAGCTTGGACCAAGAAAACTTGCCAGAACCCCACGTAGACGTCTTTGCACCCTGGGGAGGACTCCAGTCTCCTGCAGCACTGGAATGGACATCACAGATTGGAATTAAAACCTGATTACTGGGAATGGGCTCTTGTGGCCAGGATCCAAAGAGAATGCTGTGGTTCCATGCGGAGACCTGTTGGGAGCTGGGATAACAAAGCTATCTCCAAACTCACCCACTGATGGGGATGGGATTCGTAATAAGCACCTCTGTGGTCAGAGCTGGCTCAGCACTGCACAGGGTAGTGTCGTTGCAGCTAGACACAGGGTGGGGAAGAAGAGACTTATAAAGTGTCCTCAAACCCCTCTCTAACTACCAGTTTGGACAAGAAGAGAGCCCAAAAAGGCGTCTGGGACAGCTTTTATTTTTCCAGCATATAACAGGGGTGCAAATGTTGAGGTTACGTATGTTGCCTTTGCCCCACCTGAGTCAGAGCTTCAAGTGTGTCCATCCCCCGGACGGTGCACACTGCACCCATTAGTGTATATAGCCATACATATATACCTCCCCTCTCCCACCTGCCTGACACCCGATGAATGTTACTACTAAATGTGCACGTAACTGTTGAGCAGTTAATACCAATTTGATGGTGAGTACATGTGGTGCTTCTTTTTCCATTCTTGGGATACTTAGTAGAATGGGCTCCAGCTCTATGCAGGATAATACAAGAGGTGCTAGATCACCATTGTATTTTGTGTCTAAGTAGAACACCATGGTATACAAATACCACATTTTATTAATCCACTCATGTATTGATGGGTACTTGGGTTGTTTCCATATCTTTGCAATTGTGAATTGTGCTGCTATAAACATTCTAGTGCAGATGTCTTTTTTGTAGAATATCTTTTTTCCCTTTGGGTAGATGCCCAGTAATGGGATTGCTGGATCAAATAGTGGTTCTACTTGCAGCTCTTTGAGGTATCTCTGTATTGCTTTCCACAGAGGTTGCACTAGTTGCAGTCCCACCAGCAGTGTATGAGTGTTCCTATCTCTTTGCATCCATGCCATCGTTTTTTGTTTTGGGACTTTTTGATAAAAGCCACTCTCACTGGAGTTAAGTGATATCTCATTGTGGTTTTGATTTGCATTTCCCTGATGATTGGAGATGTTGCACATTTTTCATATGTTTATTGGCCATTAGTTTATCTTCTTTTGAAAGGTTTCTGTTCATGTCTTTTGCGTACTTTTTAATGGGGTTGTTAGATTTTTTTCTTGCTGATTTTCCTGAGTTCTTTATAGATTTTTGTTATCAGCCCTTTATCAGATGTATAGCATGCAAATATTTTCTCCCATTCTGTAGGTTGTCTGTTTGTCTGATTGTTACCTTGGCTGTGCAGAAACTTTTTATTTTAATCAGGTCCCATTTATTTGTTTTTGTTGTTGCTGTGATTGTCTTTGGGATCTTCTTCATAAATTCTTTGCCTAAGCCAATGTCTATAAGAGTTTTTCCAACATTTTCTTCTAGAATTCTTACGGTTTCATGCCTGGTTTGTTACCCATCATAAGTTGATTTTTGTGAGTGGTGAGAGGTATAGATCCTGTTTCAGTCTTCTACATGTGGCTATCCAGTTCTCCCAGCACCATGTATTGAATATGAATTGTTTTCCCCAGTGTATGTTTTTATCTGCCTCAAATGTTTATAGCAGCACAATTCACAATTGCAAAGATGTGGAAAGAACCCAAGTGCCCATCAGTACATGAGTGGATTAATAATACATTGTATATGTAAACTGTGGAGTACTACTCAGCCACGAAAAATGGTGAACTAATACTTCTTGTATTAACCTAGAAGGAACTGGAGACCATTCTTCTAAGTGAAGTATCACAAGAATGGAAAAACAAACATGACTATACCATTAAATTGGAACTAATCCGTCAACACCTATGTGCACAAATGGATGTAACATTCATTGGAAATCAAGCAGGTAGGCCAGGGAAGTAGGGAATGGGTAAATTCACACCTGTCATGTACAATGCATGCTATCTGGGGGATAGGCACACTTAAAACATAGACTCAAATGGTACAAAAGCAATTGATGTAACCAAAATGTTTATATCCCAGTAATATTCTGAAATTAAAAAAAAAATAGACTCAACCTAGAAAGTATACCATTGGCTCTCCTGGTTCTCAGGCCTTCCAATATATACAAATATACACTTCCTATTGGTTCTTTTTTTTTCTGACATGTATATACATATTTATATATATATACATATGTACACACACATCCCATTGGTTCTTTTTTTTCTGAACAACCCTTACTAATTGGCAATGTGATAATCGTGGCTGCTCATTTTGTAATAAACATAATTGAGAAATAATACATAAATAAATAAAAGACAACAACAAAAAAAGTGGAAATGAGGGAGTAAGGGTGAAATATAAAGGCATTGTATATAGGTAGAAATTAGAATATAAAAATAATACTTTCTAAATAATATATATGACTGTATTTCAAAATTTATAAGAGGAATCATAATTTTTTTAAAAGGCTAGTACTAATAGGCTAATGATATAAAGTGGGAGGGACATGGTTGGAAACTAGACTTCTTTGAATATAGCTTGGTGGATTTGAATTTGGAACCACATAAATTATAAAATCATAAAATAATATTAAAAATTTCTCCCAAAAATTAAAAGTAAAATGAAACAAATTAACCTAAATATGTATAGAGTTAGTTTCACTTCTACACAGAATAGAACTTACCTAATGGTGTTAAAATGTAGTAATAAACTGTACATCTCTGGCTGGAAATATGCAAAGGAAAACAATTAAGAATTAAACTCTCGGCCGGGTGCGGTGGCTCACGCCTGTAATCCTAACACTCTGGGAGGCCGAGGCGGGCGGATAGTTTGAGCTCAGGAGTTCGAGACCGACCTGAGCAAGAGCGAGACCCCGTCTCTACCCAAAATAGAAAGAAATGAATTGGACAGCTAAAAATATATAGAAAAAATTAGCCAGGCATGGTGGCACATGCCTGTAGTCCCAGCTACTCAGGAGGCTGAGACAGTAGGGTTGCTTGAGCCCAGGAGTCTGAGGTTGCTGTGAGCTAGGCTGACGCCACGGCACTCACTCTAGCCAGGGCAACAAAGTGGGACTCTGTCGCAAAAAAAAAGAATTAAACTCTTCATAAGCATATTGATGTGACATTGTATTGTTATTCTGAAACTATTTTATGTGTAGTTTAGAATATAAAGTAAATTAGTAATTTTTGGTGTCACTGAAGTAGAAAATATTTGGCTGGGAGAAGAAGAAATACAGATGTAAGATCAATGAAGTTAAATAAAGCTCTGTTACCTTGAATTTGAATTATAAGTATCATTGTAAACTCATGATATTCTTTACAAATGAAATAATGTACATATTCTAGCTCTTTCCACATAAGAGGCCAGAAAATGATGATGAATCTCATAGTAATTATAGCAATCCTATCACCTGCACTATGGTCTCTAAATATATTTGCACACAGAAAATTTAAAAATAGCTGATCCAAGTCAGAGCAGGAAATATACTAGATGAGCCTGGAGTACTACCATATGATGTAACACCATACCAGCTATACCACCAAGAAACGCATCTATCAAAGACTACTGGTGTCATGCCAAAAGGATACAGAAGCCAAAGTGGTTCCCACTGATCAAAGATGGAGTCATTGAGTGTCTACATAAAGATTACTGCAGGCCGGGCACAGTACACCTGTAATACTACCACTCTGGGAGGCTGAAGCAGGAAGATGGCTTGAGGTCAGGAGTTTAAGACCAGCAAAAACGAGATCCTATCTCTACTAAAAATAGAAAAAATTAGCCGAGCATGGTGACACACGCCTATAGTCCCAGCTACTTGGGAGGCTGAGGCAGGAGGATCGCTTGAGTCCAGGAGTTTGAGGTTGCTGTGAGCTAGGCTGATGCCATGGCACTCTAGCCCAGGTGACATAGCAAGATTCTGTCTCAAAAAAAAAAAAAAAATACTGCAGTGGATTAAAAGACATCAAATATGTTTAAATACATGCATATATAATACAAATTTTATTATAAAAATTCTCATATTTGGAAGATGGGAGGCAGTTGGCTCATTTTTTTTAAAACTGGCAAACAGAAAAAAGCACCATTTTATTGTATTTCCTATGCCATTTGTACTGCATTTAACCAAACGGTTGATAAAAGGAATTTTCCCTTTATAGAAGTAGACAGTTAAAAATGACAAAGAAATAATAGAATTAGGACATCACCATTGTTCAATGTCTAATTAATTAGTGGACCTAGGAAATGACATCAAAGACTGATAATAGGACAAAAAGAGAGTAAACCAGGCAGTATCTACCTTCTGATGGGAGTGAGCATGACCAACTATGAAATAGTCCTGTAAAACAGAAAAACACAAAAACATAAATCTTATCGACCCTCAGTAAGCAATTACAGAAAATATTGGAAGCAGAAGAATATATTAAGTAGAACCATAGTGATCAAATAACTAAAATCTAGGGTTAACTACAAGATTTCTTTGACAAAAGATTGCCAGAAAAAATAAGTATAATAGAAAGTGAACCTTCATTAAGGCAAACTTAAGAGACACATCAAACAGGTGTAAACTGTCAGTCTTACCTGGACTGTAATTGGCAAAGAAATAAACAACAAGCTATGATAGTTGGGAAATGTAAACCCTAGATATTTATTTTGATGACAATATGGACTCACTGCTAAATTTCAGATATTATAATGTTATGTTTAGAAAAAGAGATGTTATGTTTTAGAAATTTATATTAAAATATCTATGAAAAGGTGTGATATTTGCCATTTGCTTCAAAATAATTAGGGATTTGGGAAACTGAGTTGGGTATAGAAAAAAAAAACAGATGGCTCAAGAGTTGACATTGTTCACACTGGATATTGGAAAAATGGAGTTTCACTGTACTACTATTGCTACATTTGTGTGTTTGATGTTTTCTATATGAACATTTTTAAAAGATCTTATTTGGAAAGGGTTTAGTTAATTTATTGAAAGAATTTTCATTCTACAGCCAGAGACAATTACTGATCCACTTACGCTTCAGTTAGCAGACCTGTTCCATGGGGTTTTATTACATCTTGGATGGTATTTTTTTTTCAGCCAAGTTATATTGCCTGTTGTGCTTTCATTCTTATTTCACAGACATGTACATACACAGATTTTAGATGAATGTCACTAAAATTCCTGGTTGCTATCACCTCTGTACATTCTGTACCCAGACACATACACTTTTAAATAATTTAGCAATTAGTTTATTGGTTTAGTTATGACACACCTACATATTTTTGAAAAATAGTTTTAATAGTGTAAAACGACTCCTTGTAGACTATTAGACTCTGGTGTATTATCTTTAGGCACTTAGAATGACTGCATAGTACCCCTTTCAGTTCTGCTATTGAAACATGAATTTTAGGTTTATTGTGGTTCCGGTCTAGAATATGATTCTCCCACTTGTACAGTCACTAAATCAGTCTTCTGTCAATTCAGAAATCTCAGGAAATTGAAACCATTTTGCCTTTGCCTTTTAACATTGTTTCATTTCTTTTTCATTTTGCAAGTGCTGTATTGTGCATCACTGTCTAATAGATGACCAGATGGTGCCATTTGAAAGCTTCAATTTGTCCTAAAATCAAACTCCAGTGAAAAGAACTTCAGGGAAATTCACATGAGTAAAAGTTAAGTTTAAAAGCTTGCTGTTGTTACATTTATTTTATAGTTATTTCTAAAGTCTCTTTATCATTTGGAAAGTAATTAAGAGGAATCCTCTTCACTGAATGTATTTCCCTGTAAGTTGAAAATAACATGCAATATGACCGGGCGCGGTGGCTCATGCCTGTAATCCTAGCTCTCTGGGAGGCCTAGGCGGGCAGATCGTTTGAGCTCAGGAGTTCGAAACCAGCCTGAGCAAGAATGAGATACTGTCTCTACTAAAATTAGAAAGAAATTAATTGGACAACTAAAAATATATAGAAAAAATTAGCCGGGCATGGTGGCGCATGCCTGTAGTTCCAGCTACTCGGGAGGCTGAGGCAGAAGGATTGCTTGAGCCCAGGAGTTTGAGGTTGCTGTGAGCTAGGATGATGCCACGGCACTCTAGCTCAGGCAACACAGTGAGACTCTGTCTCAAAAAAAAAAAAAATGCATTGAAAAAAAAAAAACACCTCTAAATCCACAGTACTTTAAAGTCAAATGAATGACTGTCACAGGCAAATGCTCTGAGGTCTTCCTCCCCTTTAAGTCATCCCACCTGGGCACCAGCCCTGGGAGGAAGAAAAGATGAAAAAGCA